>JAGFPH010000455.1:233867-256231 GCA_018207615.1 Philaenus spumarius
TGCTCTAAAAGCGTGTTTTTTAGTTTTTTTAAACTATATTTATTTTTCACTTTTTAGTTCGATGTATTATAAAAGCGTGTTTTTTAGTTTTTTTAAACTATATTTATTTTTTAATTTTTAGTTTAATTAATTATTGAAAAAAAAAAATTTGGCCGTGGACGGGATTAGAACCCACGATTGGGGATTAAAGTCAGCGATGACCCGCGCCTTAGACCGCTCGGCCAACGATTGAACTAGCGTAAGAGAGATATAATAACAGTAATTAGCCACTGGCTTTTAGTCCAAGGGAGAGTTACTTACAAAGAAACATACATACAAGTGAAGCTAATATAAGCGTGTTAAAAAAGTTAATCACACTTGGATTTGTAGTTATGTTATCTTTACCTTTTTATTTACAATCAAGTCTAAAAGCAATTAATTAAAATACATTCTTGATCAAGTATGACAGTTAATGCACAAAACAGCAAACATTAAGTGTGCACAAAATTACATACTGCCAAAGTAAGACTACAAATCGACCACTTGCAAATGTACACAAACTAAAAAAAAGTGAAAGAGTTTCCAAATTTGCTCTTCAATTGATAGCATGCAATTGGCTCAGCAAATGCAATGGAAACTACAACAGCTCATTGTTACAAGGCTTTGGGTATTTCTGCTTTAACAGAAATATTCAAATTAAGGCGTATCAACCCTGTTCAGGTAACAGAATTCATTCTGCTTCAATATACTAAGTGTCAGCAAAACTTACTGTATTTGATCTATATCTTTATTACTTATTTTATTTTATATGGCATGGATTTGTACATTCAAAGAGCTGGCTTTATTTGTGCAGGGAAAATAATGCATATACAATTTACAGCTACAATTATCATTATGTCAAAGAATATATAACGTGACATTAGAGTATCAAATAGGTAAGAAGCTCAGCGATAATGTAAATTTTTGTTGAATATTCATGTTGAAAACTGACAGTAGCGACGTCACAACTGAGGACACGCTTAGAAAGAACAGCAATGGCAGACCATTTTAAATTTAAACTGGCTTTGAATGTTTATGAACTATTTTAAGTAAAATAGTAAAGTACTTTGTTTCGGTTGTGTAATTTTGTGTAATACAAAAATCTATATAAACATTTAGTAAAATGAGCAACAAATGAAAACATTTAAAACAGATGTACAGCCTACAAATTGAGTATATGGTAAAACACCACATATTACTGTGTGCTTATCATATACAAAAACCTGGAATTTTATCATGTATTCCTGAACTTAATAAATTTTAAGAGTAAAATGTAATATCTGAAAATGTTGACAAATAGTAATTTACTTAATGGGAAACCTATTACCATAGGAAATTGAGTAATATTATTTTTTCGTATTTTAAATTAGTTATGAACTTGTATTTTCTTTTACTTAAACAATAATTATAGATCTGTCTTACTGACTTTTTCTGCCTATTTAAGCAAAATCTTAGTGTGTGTCTATGAACCCATAACAATACAGCTTTACATTTTGGTATTTTCTTCATAAGTAGTTTTTGCTCTACGTTGATTCTATGTCAAGCAAATAAATATAAATAAGCAATAAAATACAAAGCCATTACGAGTATTAAGGTGATGAAATTATTCTTATAAATTAAACATTACACAGAATGTAAAATAGTACACAGACCCTGTTTTATAGATTGAAATTATATATTATTTCGGTAGAATATTACTAATATCAGTTTTAAATTACAGTAAAACCTACCCCAAGGGAGTTAAATTACCCCTAAAAGTTAAAAAATGCATAGTATGTAAAATGTGAATTTCTTCCTTTTTTTGAGTGATTATTACGAGTATTGATACCGTACTTCAGAATAAAATATTACATTATTTTATTTTTACAAAATTTAACTCAAACAATTTCCATTTTATTAACAATGCTTTTAGTTTGGTTTATGCCTCATTTAAATGGACCTACAGCAGAACCCCTCTTAACCGGTCTGGACGGGACCAAAACTCAGGCCGGTTGATCCGAGGTTCCCGTAAAAAATAGAATTTTGTTCAAAAATAACCTATATTTTTGTTAAAAAATAACTCATTTTATTGTATGTACATACATAAACGAACACCAACAAATTAAACATTTTAAACTTACATAAACTTTGAAAACTAAATTTAAATATACTGTATCATTGTTTAAAAAATCAATTATTTTTTCTGTTTAAGATTTTTTTAAAGCCAAGTCTCCATTTTCGTATGTTCATCACGTCTAGTGCCGTTTAATCTTTTTGCTGTTTAACATATTACTCAATATTACATATTTTGCTCCCACGAAATTCAGTAAAGGTTCCGACAAAGCAATAGACGAAGAAAAAGAAACAAAGGATGCCGCTTTGTCAATTGATCTAAGAAAAAATACAATTGATCTATCTAAAAATTGCCGCGGTAGCAAGAGGTGTATCAAACTCACGCTCCCCTTCCCCTGTTCTGCCTGCCACAACACTAACCCAATACACATTACATCACCCAGCTTTATTTTCCAGCAAATGTCCGTCAAACAATCAATGTTTGAGACTTCGGCCAGTTACAGTAATATAATTTGTAAGAGAAAAAAATTCTGTTGTTCCATCGGATAGGCCGGTTAAGAGTGGTTCTCCTGTACCTAGAATTTTGAAGTACAAGAAAGTTGAGGATATTTTTAAACGTTACTATTTATAAAAATGTTTACTGTTTCAACAATTTTTATTTTATGCATCTTTCACTGTATTTTTGGAAACTCGGATCTTTGGTCTGTATGTAAACACGGACTCACGTATACCAAGGGTCTGATAACAAAAATTGTTTTTGTCAAGACTGGGGTGTTTTAAATGTTAAAATTTATTATGATAACTAGTTAAAGATACTGTCTAGGGTTTGAAATTGTAATAATTAGATCATGCATTTGATCAGCTGATGTGAGTTTCCAAAATTAAATTTATATCTTTCAGGGTTTCAACCAACTATTTGGGAAATTATTCTAATTACTAAGGCACTGAATAGTTGCCTACGAGTACAAAATATATTAGCTGAATTTGTTTGCACCTAAGCCGCCAGCCCCGACTCACGCGCCACTTTGTTTCTCTTGTAACGGAAGAAATCGCTTCGCGAATTTACACCTCGACCTTGTGACCTCGGATTATGGACTGCGCTTTCCGAGGTTACACCTCGACCTTGCAAACCTAGGATACGGACTGCGTCGCTTTGCTCGCAGCATATTATTTTATGTATTGATCGATTTTGGGCGGAACCAGACAAGCTATAAAATCGTATACAAAAATAAAATATTCAGATTAATCTCCTATATTTGATTGTTTATATAAAACCCTAAATAAATTTATTCTTGTAAGAAAAATCACAAACATTTTTTAAAGTTTCTTCCAGGTGTTAAATTTTTTTCATTAACGAACTCGTCTGAGCGACTTAAAAAATCAAGGTGTGTACCAAATCTGATGTAAAATACAGCTGTTAAAGTGTGAACACATAGTAATCAAACCTCATCTATAGATTATCATATCTTCTAAACCGTTCGTCTGACAAAAATATACAAAAATGCAAATGTATTTAATTACTGGAGCGCTACTTCTAAAGTGTAATCTTTGTAAATTACTTTTTAAAAAATCAACAAAAATGCATTTTACTCATTTTATAAACTTGAATTTTGTTCTTTTAATTTTTTGTTAAATTCTATACATTTCAAGCTATTATTTATAAAAAAAACTGTCTGATAATATCATTTTATGGAGTAAAATTTGAGAATTTCAACATGTGATAACTTGATAAACAATATGAATTTTACACATACAGTAGAACCCCTCTTTACCGGTCTGGTCGGGACTGAGACCCTGCCCGGTTACCTGTTTGGTCGGTTGATCCAAGGTTCCCGTAAAAAATAGAATTTTGTTAAAAAAAACCTATATATTTCATAAATAAACAACTCATTGCAACTTATTTTATTGTATGTATTTTTAAGTACGTAAGCAAACACCAACAAATTAAACTCACATATACTTAGAAAATTAAATTTACATTTACATCATTGTTAAAAAAATCTGTATTTTTTCTGTTCTTTAAGATTTTTTTTAAAGCCAAGTATCCATTTTCGTACGTTCATCACGTCTAATTTTTTTTGTTGCTCAACATATTACTCAATACGTTACAAATATTACATATTTTGCTCCCACGAAATTCAGTAAAGGTTCCGACAAAGCAATAAACGAAGAAAAAGAAACAAAGGATGCCGCTTTGACAATTGCTCCTAAGAAAAAATACAGTTGCCGCGGAAGCAAGAAGGGAATCAAACTCATGCTCCCCCTCCCCTGTTCTGTCTGCCATAACACTAACACATTGCACACCTAACGTTTTGTCACACCGCTTTATTTTCCAAGAAATGTCCGTCAAACAATCAATGTTTGAGACTTCGGCCAGTTATAGATAGCGCCAATTAGGATGGAGCGCGAAGAGGGGAGTGTGCAAGTCTCCTTCGCCGGCTCCCACCACATTACCCCTCTCGCGGCGGAGTACAGTCAGAGCACCGCTCTACGCGTTTGTGTGCCGCCTGCCTACCTAACTCATGTCTGCTCTGTAGTCGAGTTGATTGTATACCAACACTTTTTGGTGGTGACTGTATCGAAGACTCACAGTTGAGTAGGAGAGGGTAAGATGTTACAGCGCAATTCTCAAGTGACGCTTCACGCTGTCTGGCACTATCTGTACAGTAATATAATCTGTGAGAAAAAAACTCTGATGTTCCATGGAATAGGCCGGTTAAGAGGGGTTCTATCTACTGTACATGTATATTATTTATTTTCTTAAAATTTGACCCTGTCAGATTGTGTTCTGCCTTTGCCTTTCTTAAATAAGGGTAACAACTATCCCTAACTAAAAAACGTGCAGTTTCTAATTTACAAAATATTTTAATACTTTAGGAAACAAATTCATTAACTGAGACGCAGCTAGTAGAATGCTCTATTGACTATTATTCTGTGAATCAGGATACATAGATCTCTGAAATATGAAGCATAATGTACCAATAGGATGTGGTTTCTCTACCTTCTACCACATTACTTTATCCGTATTGTAGATTTGTTTGCTGACCACACTTGGTGGTTAGTTGTGTTCCAAGCCAAATCGTAATAGTTTCATTCCATTTATTATACATTTTTTACATAGCCAGTAATTATACATTCCTTAAATAGATAAAAGAGGAATACTGTATAGAGTATAGATGATGATTTTCTTCATTTTAAAACTTGTTAGCACAACATGAATATGTAAGGTTGGTTAAATCATTTATTGAAATATGTTCAGCAAGTTTCCATAATAAATATATTTAGTGCCTGTGTGTTTTTTTACAGGGTAATGCATTAGGCACCACCAGACATTGTCTATATTTATTTATAAAACAAATAAAGGTATTGATATAGCTACATTCTATTTATCCAGAATGAAAAATAGCAAACCGAAACTTGATAATGGTTTTTTAACTGTAAGTAGTTTTAAACTAGTGCAATAAATTTTACAAAATAAAATACACAATCTTTCAAAAATATATCTCATTATCAATGCAAGCCATACATTAAAATAGCATAAAGGCGGATTTACATCACTTAGGATAATCATCATGGAAAGTGAGCTTAGATGTCTAGCCTAATTAAAATCATAATCTAAAAATAATTAGGCTTCCATGATTATGACTAGAATTGAGCTGTAAAAAGTCTTATTCATTATTACATTTTTTATTAATAAATAAAGGTGTTTCACTTAAAAATATTATTATTTTTTTATTATTCAGAACATATTAAACATATTATAATATATTAAAATATTTCAAAATGATTTACAAAAAATAGGCATGAAATGATTAGATTTTGTTATGCGTTAAATTATAACCGCGTTTTGTCATAAAGTAGAACACGGCAAGACCTATGACTGACGGGGTTAAAACCTCAAGCCTGATCCGAGGGCGTCATCTTGCTAGTCATTCCTAATAGGACCGTAAAATGACACAGCACGGAAGGTGTTAATATATTATGTCAAATGGGTATTTTTGTGTCACAACAACTTTCAAGTTGATTTTGATTAATAACAATTTTTGGTTAACACCTTATTTAAAAAATATTTTGGTATGTTGTTTTTTTTAAGTCTGTATACATACAACTTTTTCATTATTACTATATTTTGTTTAAATGGTAGCTTATTCCTTTTAACCCTATATATTTAATTTTTGGTTATAATAGTTTGAATATTATATTCTAATAAAATAACTAGAATATTATAATTTACAATATTTTGGTATCTTATAAAATAAATGTTAAATACTTTATTCCGTTTCAAAACGGTTGATGGGTAAAGGTTTGTATATAATGATATAGAAACATAATACATATATACAAAACACAACGATTTTAACCAAAACATGAACATGTAATATAGTTAACATGATCTAAATTATGAGAATATATCATTCTTACAAATGTAAACACACAATTTTTTTATTATTATTTTATTTAAAAACAATTCTTTATACAGGATAATTGGTATTTAGAGTTAAGAAATTAATTCTTCTTATATACAAAGTTGTCTTCTGGAAAGGTTATTGTTGTATTGACAGTAATATGTCTAAAAAAAGTTTAGACGGTTTGGCAAATTTGTAGTTTTTAGTTAGTCATTTACAACTACCATGCACTCCTTCCGTTGTGTTGTCAATAGTTTCTCCACAAGATACCAGCGAGACCTATAGTGCGTGCACATCTATGGTTCAACTTCGCTCGAGCTATCTGAGTGTTTAATGTCCGAGTGAAATGAAAATGAATGAAGTGCGTTATTTATTTAGTCTTATTTTTTTGACTGTCAATGCAAGATTTTAGTTTCTTTGCAGATGGCAAATTTTTTTCAAGATTAATTTTATGGAACCTACTGAGTCTTTCCAAAAAAATTCTAAAACAATTCTTCATACCACAGGTAAATCAGAGAGTTGATTTTGTACTACAAAGAGAATAAAACATATCTGAGAAACAGAATGGATTTACTAGCCTTCAATGCTTTAGTAAATATTCAATTCACAAGAATGTAATTTCTAAAACTACCAGCTTTGACAATAGAGTTATTAGTTTGTTAGCCGAAAGAACAGATGTGCAAAACTATTTTATAAATAATTAATAAACTACAAACAGTTTTTTTTATATGTTTTAGTGAGTAAGTCTTTATAAACAATTAATACTCCTATCTTATGAGATTTCTCTTGTAGTTACAGCGTTAAAAAATAGTGTATCTTTATATTGCCTTTGCTTCTCTCTCCTTCTTTTCCCATGTTTTATTATGTTTTACTATTTAAGTTAGGAGTAAAATAGGCTCCATTAAAAATTATAGTCACAGTCTCAACTGAGTCCAGTAAAGAATTTAGAACACAACATTTATTGGCTAACATAAAAATACTAGGGGCTCTGCCCCTGGATGCTTCGCGTCCCAACCCAGCCTCAGATGATTGCTTCGCTTAGCTCGCAGTTGGAAAATTTGCTAAAGGATTTCGCTAATCTTTGGCTCGTTTATACCTGGGTAACCGAGCATAAATCAGCTGTTTTTTTTTTTTGGCAGCTGACTCACTCATTGAACAGTATGTCCATAAGATTAACATGGGAAATTTGAAGGTTTGTGATCCGGAGCTCCTTCTCGGGTGAATAGCGACTAGTTTGAAATTTAATTTTCTACAACTTTTGTATTTAACATATTTTGCTATCTCTTACAGTTTTCTTACAAAACGCGCTCGAAGTGGAAAAATTACCGCCCAAAAAGTGCCCTCAAAACTCAAAAATGTTAACTTCTGGAAATTTTTCGAAAGGTTTCTTGTCAAGAGCTTTAATTCAAGTATGAGGTCGAGATGGGTACGATTAAGGGAAGTGCCTCATAGTTTATGTCAGTGATTGAATCAGTGAACCTCCCTAGCTCTATATAAGTAGAAAGACATTTGGCGGACCCTCCCTTCTCAGATGAATAATGGCTAAAAGGATCTTAAATCTGATGGAAAATTGTTAGTTTGAAATTAAATTTTCTACAACTTTTCTATTTAACAATTTTTGCTATCTCTTATCATTTTCTTACAAAACGTGCTCAAAGTGAAAAAATCTTACTCGCCCAAAAGGTACTTCCAAAATTAAAAAATGTTAACTTCTGGCAATTTTTCTGAAAGTTTCTCGTCGAGAGCTTTAATTCAAGTATGAGGTTGAGGTGGGTCCGATTATAGGAAGTGCCTCATAGTTCATGTCAATGAATCAGTGAACCCATCTAGCATTATATAAGTAGATGCCTACAAAAATCAAGAAAATCCCTAAATATACAAATGAGAATATATACATTTTGTCAAACCTATCTCTCAGAAAAGCTTTATGCTTAAACAGCCCAAGAATTTAGCAAACACATTCAGTTAGCAAAAATGTATACCACAATATTAAAAATGTAGTCCAACGGAATTTTAAATCTAACACTTGTTGAATTAAATTAAAAGTTTACAAAATGATAAACGTATAATTTTAATCAACTTTTATTTTTACCAATGATATCTTTAGAAAGAGATTTATGTACAATATTATCCTGCTCCTTTCCTCCCAACAATGTCTAGTGAACACAATATATTTATTACTTTTAGCCAACTCTTGAACACTGTACAAAGCTGAGAAAAAAAAATTAAGTATCTACACTTCAGGAATTAGAACAAGTGTCTGCAGATAGGGCAGGTGGATTTGTTGCTCGTAGTGAACCATTTATACTGAAACAAAAATAGTAAATATTAAAACCAAAATAAAAAGGAGGAAAAGTTTCTATACTTATATAGCAGTAGTTTCTATGTACTTATTTTGATTAAACTGGAAAACTACTTATATCCAATTTTGACAACCCTTTTTGTTAAGCATTGCCTCCTTTGTTTCAGGAGTTATGTTCCATTAAGCTTTCCTAAGATGCCTTTTATGCCTAAACTGATAAAGATAAACTGAAAGTAAAAACACAGGACTAACTAAATTATTGAGATGAAGATAAGAGAGGACACTTAAAGAATGTGGACAAAATTTAGTATGTTTTTTGGGGTGATGAATCCGCACTTGAAGTTTGCGACCAAAATTTCCTGGAGCGTTCCGAGAAATTAGCAAAAAATAATTTTTTTAGTTTTTTTACCCGTAAAACCAAAACTATTCATTTTATCGAAAACACCACCCTTTACAAAATTAAAGAAGACAAAAAGTACTATAAATTTCACCCTGTAGTTTTTGAATGTAGGACCAATGGGTGAGTAACTAGATGAAAATTGACAAAATTTGTGTCCTTTGCAAAAAAATAGTATTCTTTGTCAGTTTTTCGAAGATAACTCACAGTATATGTATTTCTCGAAGAAACGCACTATGTACAAATTGAAATAGCATTAAATTGTGTCAGTAATATGCGAAAAGTTGAGCCGTTAGAGCGTTCTGAGGTAGAGGAGTATTTCGGTCGTACCTGCCACACTAAAGTTAAACTATGTTCATGCTTTTCACTCGTTTGATTTGTCTAATTTACTTAAGTACTAGAATATTTTTACCCTCCCCACCCTTCATTCATTGTGATCCGACAAACTTGCATCTGGACAAAAGGAGGAATTCTTTTGAATTGTTCTTTCAATTTGTTGGGTTTCTTTGAAAAATGCATAGATTATAAGTTATCTGTCAAAAACCGATAAAGAAAGCAAATTTTGTCGATTTTCCACTTGCTCTAGCTCCTCCACCCATTGGTCCTCCACTAAAAACTACAGATGAAATTTATAGTAAATTTTGTCCTTTTAATTTTGTAAAGGGTGTTCTTTTCGATAAAATGCTTAGTTTTGGTGTTAACGGCAAAAAAACTGAAAAAGTGCACAAATTCTGCTACTTTTAACTTGCTATTATTATTATTATTTCAGTATGTTATTATCTTGCTGTAGGGTCTGAATTAGCAGGGTTGCTCTACAATATAAAAATCAAATTTTAATTCCAATTTCATTCATTAAAATCTTTGATTACAATTTATTTTGATTAAGTGAAATGAAACAATTAATTTAAGATAACCATAATCTGAGAAGCATTCAACATTTTTTTAAACTCACTCCATTTTTTACATTAACTTGTCACAAATATGTTAAACAAATATATAATTTAAACATACCTACTAACTTCATTTCACTTTTCCCCTTCTTGTCACGTTTACACACTTGTTTTTCACTATGCTAACACTAACAACACCACGGACCTCCTCCGGGCTAACAAAAGCACTTCTGAATACCATGAATCTCCTGCAGGCAAGAGCCTCACACTCACACAGCAAGCGTTGAGCTGATTCAATCCAAAAAGAACAGAATCGACAGGAGTCTTCCGAAAGCAGCCCCATTTTTTTTTTGAGGTGGTATTTGGCAGGGCAAGTTTTTAAAGCAAAATTAGCAAACAGACGCCAACTTTTTAAATGTTAGATAAACCTATTTAGTACAGTCATGACTGCGAGTAATTTAAGTTTGTTCATATCAAGCCGAGTGACTACCGACTACCCTAAGATATAATTACTATTCAATTTATTATATCAAATATTAATAAATATTGACATTCAATTTACTTGTACAACAAAAATACTGAGCTATGGCATATGCATCCATTACATTTTAAAATTAATTAATGAACATTCTACCATCAAGAATCATATAATTATTTTGTACTTGAAAATATTATCTGTGTTTTAAATAAAATTTAATTATGTTACTGTAACAAATTCTATTTCATTTCTCAAATAAAAATAATTTTATATTTAGTTTATAAAATGGCGCAACAACGTGTTGGCTTAAATTAAAATAGATTGTATAATTATATCCTGCTTATATTTGAACACTCCTCTTTCAATTGGTAACATTGTATAACTTACCAAACAAGGTGAATGGAACTTTTTCTTACACGTCTGACAAGAGAGTTTAGGTAGTTGGTGGCTGTTATAGTGAAGGATTGAGAAGCAAATGTAACACTCTTCAACACCTTCAAATCTCTTGTCTAAACTGTTTTTCCAAAGTGCAAGACCATCCGAGATGGAGCCATTCTGGAACAATCAAATTAAATTGCTTCTTTAAACTGTGCTTTTAAAATTATTATTATTATCAAGTTGAGTTTAACAAATATAACAAAACTAACTAATATTTTAAATACTAACCTGGTGAGTTAGGAATATTATAAGCTGTAGATGCCATTGTTTTATTTGTGCTGCAGATACCATAGACTTTATACTGTAGACTTTGACTAAGCCTAGAGGATGGTTGTTTGCTAAGTTTATAACAAGTTCCATGCTACAATCCTCAACTACATACACTGCCACAATCTCTCGAACCATAGGATGCACCAATATCTAACAACAATTAAAGTTGACATTAAGTTGTGTGTAGAACAGTGTTACACTGACAAAATTAATATTACACTATTTTTTCTATGCGTTATCCGTTTATACCCAGAGCTGCCAAAGGACAAATGCACAGGGACCTAAAAAAGAAATTAATTAAAGATTTGTTTTGCATTATTTTTGAATGAAACCAGTCGTTAAACTTACAAGTTTTCAAATCGTTATTAGATTTTTGTGTACTTTTTTAAAAATAAAACAGTTGTATTTTCAAATTAATAATTATTATTATAAACTCGACATTTTAAAAGTAATAGTTAAAAAATGATGTTTTTTAGTTAACTAGCTACCTATGCATTCAAATAGGACACCCGCACACTGAGGAAGCGCCTGCTCCAGGGTGACAAGCACCCCATGCGGCACTTCTCGCAGTGTGGGACTTCTATCCTCACATCTTCGATCTGCGCATGCGTCGACTGTTTGCCTGACGGATGTAATTTGTGTTTTGTTGTGCGTTTTGAAGTCCTAACAACACTTCAAAACTTGTTACACTCATACAGCAATAATTGTAAAACTTGTCCGGACGGGTTTGCTGCTCTTCTATGAATGAGCCCTCTTCTTCTTCTCAAGAACAAAATGTTGTCTTGCGGGTTTAGAGTTCAATTTGTAATAATTGCCCCAAAGGTATTGCAATGTTTACTTCTTCTACATCACTCATATTTTTATTTCCATGGCGAACTCTCAAACTGATGTGATATCTTTGGGTTAAAAATGCTTTGCAGTAATACTACAAAATACAAGTGTTGAGAATCAGTTCTAAATGAGCAATTTGTAAATTACTCATGTAGAACTGATTCGCATCACTTGTTTCAGACCGTTTGCTTCCTCAGTGTGAGCCGGGCATCTTAGTCTATCAACTTTGCCTTGGAGCACACTCCAGACTCACTCTTGATGTTTTCTTGCCTTTACCTGCAGCTAGTAGTTTATGTATAAGTTTAAAAAATATATTTAGCATAAAGTTCAAGCGATTTTAATATAAAGTACAGCTGTATAAGATTCCATGGTAAGCCTACAGTACAATTATGTGTTTTATAATCTGAAAGGTTACTAACACAAAGAGAGAAGAGTGAACTTTTAATCATTTTTTATCTCACAACTTCTGCTTTGATGTTTGTGAGAAAAAATCTTGTTACTCATTTTATTAACGATAAACGTTTGTGTATCTAACTCCTGTCGTAAACAGAGGGGCATTATAAGTTTAACATATATGTATCTGTGTATATGTGTATCTGTCTGTGGCATCTTAGCTCCCAAACGAATGAACCGATTTTGAATAAGTTTTTTTTTTTTTAAAAGTGACTTGATCGAGCGTCTTCTTAGCTATGATTTAAGAAAATCTGTTTAGTCATTCAGAGGTGTTAAAATTTTTAATTTTTGTGATATCTTTTACTTAATAAGTAAGTGCTGTTGTATAAAGTTTATATTTATTTCAGCATTTTCTCATAAATTTTCTGCTTTTTCGCAGCCCTTTAGTCATCCAAGTTAATTAAGAGTTCACATTGGGAGTATTTTCAATACACAAAGCATTGCCAATTTTAAGCCTATGTGCTATGGACGCACATGTGCGTAGCTTTAAAATATTAGTGGTTATTTCGTAGAAAGATTCAAAAATAAAAAATAAAGTAATTTTTACTTATGTAGGCTATACGAGGGTCGTCCAGAAAGTAAAGAACGTTTTAGCATGGTTAAAAAAAACAAAAGATATCAACACCAAACTTTATTTACACAGCCACAGTACCTTATTCTACATTTCTATGTAATCCCCATTGTTGTCGAGACTCTTGTTGTAATGTGGGAATAGTTTCTCTATTCCGAAACTCATCAGCCGCAAAAGATTTGAGCCATATTATCACTGCTTCTTTAAGTTCATCGTCATTTCCAAACTGTTTTCCACCCAAAAATTGCTTCAACTTTGGAAACAGATGAAAATCACTAGGTGCGAGGTCAGGGCTGTAGGGAGGATGAGTAAAGATTTCCCACTTCAGACTTTGGAGTTCTTGCCGCGTTCGTGCTGAGGCATGAGGCCGGGCATTGTCTTGAATGAAAAAAACTTTAGCCGACAGCATTCCACGCCTCTTGTTTTCGATGGCGCGACGAAGTCGTTGAAGAGTCTCACAGTAGGATTCTGAGTTTATTGTTGCACCTCGTGGCATGAAATCCATATGGATTAATCCCTTTCGGTCCCAAAAAAACCGTTGCCATGACTTTGCGAGTCTGCAACAATGGTTTTTCCTTTTTGGGTTTTGAGGGCGTATTTGTGTGATGCCACTCCATTGACTGACGCTTGCTTTCTGGAGTCTTATACGAAACCCATGTTTCATCCCCGTAACAATACGATCAAGAAATTGGTCTCCATCTTTGTCATATTGAGTCAAAAATTCAAGGGCTGCCCCCATGCGTTTCGCTTTATGGTCGTCCGTCAAAATCTTAGGCACCCACCGAGCACACACTTTCTTGTAACCAAGATGATCTGTCACTATCTCATGTAGGAGTGATCGTGAAATTTGTGGAAAAGAGTCATGTAAAGTCGTCAAAGTGAAACGTCGATTTTCCTGAATTGTTTCTTCAACTTTTTGCTTCAGTTCATCCGTGACTAGTGATGGCCTCCCGCTCCGATCTTCATCATGCACGTTAGTTCTTCCTTGGTTAAACATGATACACCATTTTCTTACTGATGACTCATTCATCACATATTCACCATAGACAGCTTTAATTTGCCTATAAATTTCAATGGGCTTAACTTTTTGAGCATTCAAAAAGCGGATTACGCTCCGTACTTCACATTTGGCGGGATTTTCGATTAGCGCCGCCATTTTAAAACGCTGCGAAAACAAGTAGCGTAACCACACAGCAACGAGACTCACCTCACACTGAAGAGAAAGGAAGGGGCAAGCGGCCTCGCATGTAATCGCAGTAGTGGGGGATCTGCGCCGCGCGCAATGCGCATTCGTTCTTTACTTTCTGGACGACCCTCATAAACATAAAAACATAAAAGGTCAGCTCCTAGCATAGGAAATACGAAATTTGCGTAGCAGTAAACGTGTTAAACAGATTTACTGTGACTTCATAATTGTATAAAAGTAGGAGAGGGGATACATTAAAGTAGGAGAGTAACTAATAAATATTATTATTATTATTAGCTAGAGAGAAAACTATTTGATCGATTACAAACAAATTTGCACCAAACATGTCAATTAGGCCTGTATAGATGCACAAAAAAAGGTTTTGAAACATTTTGAAAACAACCCACTTTTTGGCCAAAAAAAACCCAAAAATCAGTTATTATTAGCTAAACGAGAATTTTTAGAAAGATGCTGATTTTTGCATATGGTATGTACATTAAGGGCTACAAATAAGCCAAATTTTTTCAAAATCGTTAGAGCCGTTTTTTTATAAAAAAATAATAACTGATTTTTTGGCCAAAAAGGGGGTTTGTTTATCAAAACCTTTTTTGGTGCATCTATACAGGCCTAATTGACATGTTTGGTGCAAATTTGTCCGAAATTGTTCAAAATGTTTTCTCTCTAGCTTTGTATACACACAGACACACATTTTGTGAAAACAACTTTTTTGGACTCAGGGGTTCCCAAAACGGATATTTCCACAAAAATCTCCACATCGATTTTGTTTGCGATCACTATACTTTCTCTATACTATAGTATAGTGAGAAAGTAAAAAGATTATGGGTTCGACCATGGATGCAAAGGAAAAATACTAGGTGTGAATAGTGATGTAGGCCGGAAATATTCTCAGTGGGAAGGAACTTATAAAATGGGAATATTTCCTCGGCCAGGAAATATTCCCAATAAGTGGGAATTTATAAAAATCCTTATTTTGAACGTTTTAATGCTTTTTAACGGTCTTCAGGTACCTTAAAGTTAAAGCTATTTTATTCAAATTCCTCATGTAAGAATAATAATAAGGAAATATTACCTTTTCATATGATAATTTTGCACTTATTTTCAAGAGCAATGTAACTTGAGTCCATCTTCTTTTCAAAAATAATAATAAATTGTGATCTCTTAGGATTTTTTTATAAACTTATATTTTATAAATTGATAATAAGTAATTTAATATAATTGTTAATAGTAAAGTACCTTCAAGATTAACAATTTTTAATATTACACAAGCACAAATTTAAATATAATAAGTTTACATTCTAATAATTAATCATAATTCAGTCCCATACTGTAGCCTAGGCTAATCCTACTGTAGTATATTGGGAAATCTACTTATTTCTGACTTATGAGGGGAAAATTTTTTTCCCTCCACCCCAGAAAACCGTACATCAGCATCACTGCAGTGCTTTCAGCTAATCAGCCATTTTGATTTTGTCTGTCAGCTGTGTGGTTATTATAGAACCAGTTTAAGGTTAGTTTGTGTGAGATTATTAAAAATTAAAACTGTTGAATACATGTGTTTGCCTTTGTCTTTAACTATTATTTAATAATTAATTCTTACTTTATGTAACAAATATGAGTCTTTAGTTATCTTGCTCGTAAGTAGTAAATTCCCGGGAATTTATGAATTTTGGGAATATTCCCTTGGAATATTTCCTTAAGTATAAGTTCCCGGGAATTTTACATCACTAGGTGTAAATAGGAACTATGAATTTTACACCTAGGAGAAGAATACTACGTGTAAATACAACTATTATTAAAGAATTACAGTTTTGGAAGATTGTGAGTCATGTTATAACGGTTTTTAAGATTTCAAAAACAAATCTTAAAAAAATTTTAAATATACTTTTACATTAAAGTAAACATTATCAAACCTCTTTAATGTTTTACAAAAAAACTTAAACATTCGTGTGAATGTTCCACAAACATTCTTCTTTTTGATAATGTAATATAAAGTTTTCACAGCTTCTACACTCCATGTCAATTTTGCCATCGTATTATAAATATAAAAGGAAAGGAACACAAGGAATATTTATGAAAACTGAAAAAAAACCAACATTTTGAGTTTAGGAGGTTACCTAAGAAATGTTTGAAAATATTTGTCAAAGTTTACAACATGTCAAAGATTCATAAAAGTTTGACGATCGAATTAGTTTGTCAAAGAATCGTCAAATTTCTTTGATGGAAAATCTTTGATCAAAGAAATTTGAGTTTTATTTGATAAAGTAATATGTATTTAATAAACAAAAATGATATTTTGAGCAAGTTTAAAAACACTTACAGTCATGTTGTCAAACTTCTTTTCTTCCTTTTTGATAGCTTTCATTTCTTCGCTACAAAGCAGTGGAGAAATAAACGTAGATGTTACGTGTTCAACAATAGTCCAAACTTTGTGTTCAGATTTGTTCCACCACTGGCGAATGGCAGCAGGGAGGCGACGCAGAGCACACGTGTAAACCCAGCAACTTACTTGAGCCAATTTATCACTATCCCATACAACTGTAAAAAATAACAACCAATCTTACATAAATCTTGTTATAAAAATATATCTTGTTGATAACTTATGTTTGTTTAATAAGGTAAAATAGGTTTGAAAATAAGGGTTTCAAAGTTGATTTTAAATAAAATAATAATACAGTAGAATCTGGATATTTTATTTTAAGAACAAAACCAAAAGAATATTAATAACATTAAAATTTCTGCCAAAACAAGTGATATACTAACATTTCTATCTGATCTTTTGAGTGTTTATCATCCCCGACAGTATAGTAAGTAAATGTTGTATTGTATGTTATAAAACATTTATGTTAACAGTTGGTATCTTGACTTCTGAAGAACTGAAACCTTGGGAAGGCCTTAATTGGCCCGACAAAACAATACTCATATTCATTCAAAAAATTACAGATGTCCAAGTGATTTTAACTAACCCTTTGAGTCCTGCACTCATGCTCATGGCCAATGTATAAGCAACCGCCAAACACCGTTTTATTTCAACTATAATTTTTAATTATACGACTATCGGAGGGTATGGCTTTCTCGATTGGTTCCTTGAGTCTTCAAAGATTTCCGTGATAATTTTAACTTTCTTTTATATTTTTTCTTAAACTCCTGACAATACTGTTTTTGTGCATTTTATCAGCTTTTATTTATAATTTTAAAATTACATAACAAAAGGAAATTAGTGTAAAAGAAATAAATTAATATTTTACAAAAGATTTGATAAACAAAAGTTAATTTCTAATAATAAATGTAAAACTATAGTGGAAATTGTGATTTTTTAATTTTGAAAAAGACAACTTTATAGTCAAAATATGTACTAAAAATGCTTTGCAATAAATTACGTCTTAAGCGATTTGGATAGTTATAAAACTATGAAAGTCTGCACATTTAGTTACCAGCAATTATCTGTAACTATTTTACACTCTCACTGTCCCCTCATAATGATATGAAAATACATATTTTACTTTATTATTATTATTTCAAGAAATAACATTGCGGTACCGTTTTATGCGATTAAAATTTGTTTAAATTTTCCATTTGTTGTATTTTTTGTACTGATTTTGTTGCGTTTTCGTAAATGAATAAAATTATTTGACTAACAAAATTGTTTGTTTTAATTACCAAAATCCTTCAACACGTTCACTGCTAAGGACACACATATGTGAGCTTGACACTGAACGTTATGAGAAGCGGCTGACGCACAGTGAATTGCACGCCAACCCCATATTTGGAGTATTTTCACAGTGCATTGCGTGCTTCTCACACCAACCCCCCGTATTAGGAGTATTTTCAATAAACAGTGCATTGCGTGCTTCGCACGCCAACCCCCGTATTAGGAGTATTTTAAATACACATGGCATTGCGTGCTTCGCAAGCCAACCACCGTTTTAAGCCTATGTTCTATGGACACACATGAGCGTCCGTTTTAAAATATTAGTGATTATTATGAAGAAAGGTTCAAAAATAAAAAATAAAGTAATTTCTACTCACTTAGGCTATAAATATAAAAAATAAAAGGTCAGCTCCTAGTATTGGAAATACGAAATTTGTGAAGCAGTGAACGTGTTAACGCAAGCTTACTTGATCAATATCAATACTAAGCTGTATGACATTCTATTTTCCTTATCTATAAAAAGTCTCCGTTATACAAAGTTTTGCTTTACATGGCACTTTGCCAACACTATGCTTAGTATGTGTATTTCTTTTATATTTACCATTTTTCAATTCAGGAACGTTTGAAAACAGATCTTGGGTTCTTTTTGAGTTACCCCATTCATGCAGAACTGATTCCGGCATCAAACAGAAAACAGTCTTCATTAAAACAGGAAGATATTCCTCTCTAAAAACAAACAAAAATGGCAATATTTTAACTTACAACAGTTTATTACATACTAATTAATATAATTTGCGAATGGGTACAGACGTTATAAAAGTGAAGGATGTTTAAAATCTTCAAAGAGAACTGTACAAGATTAAATAATTCGGCCCAGCAGCTGAACTGCTAACGTGAGTTGAGCGAATTTCCAAAATTAAGTTTATATGTTTTAGAGTTTCAATCAACTATTTGGGAAATGGATCTACTCGCGAAGGCGCTGAAAAGCGGTCTGAGTGTACGAAATATATTAGTACAATTGGTTTGGACTTAAGCCTTCACTTTCGACTCACACGCTAAAAAAGCTAAAAAATAGTTACTTCCGGTCGAAAAACACGCTTCCGGTTGTTGGATTTTTTGGCCAATGAACTCGTCCGAGCGACTTAGACAACCAAGATGTGTACCAAATCGAACTTAAAGTGCGACCGTTAGAGTGTAAACACATAAAAGCAATTTAATGACACCCCAAAACTTGTTCTGAGGACCATGATCAATGCTTATTTACTTCACCATAAGGGTCACTGCAATAGCTCATCTATTCTATAGAAATTCGCTAATAAGAACAGGTGATTTTATTCTGGTATAGGTTAAGCAATGACTTGTAAACATATTTCGCCAAAATATTGACTTCAAACAAAAGTCAGAGTAGACTCAACAAGTTAAGGATCTCAAGACCTTATTTATTACAAAACTAAGATACAAACAATAAAATGGTAATTTACTTTAATTTATAGATGTTACTTTTAAAATACTTCAACTTTTGAAACATAACACAATTAATAAGTACTTACTTTAACCAAGCAGTGTATAAGGAACGTAACTGTGAATTCGACTGCGCACATAATTCCAAAAGTGTAGCCCACAATAGCAGATAAGCTCGTGCGTATGTGTAACTGTCAGTAAATCCTTCGACTATACATGTATCTCCAAACCTTTGGACATAAACAGATTCAAATCACAATATAAGTAATTATATTATGGAATGTTAGTTACATAACTAATTTATCTAGATTTCTAGTATCTTTGTACTAATGAGTTATTTTCAAATTATAAAATTTGTTACCCGCTATTACTCACAAATTTTATATAATGCAGAAAAAAGGCAGTTATCAAACCAATTTGCTAATTATTCACACAATTAATAAACGGTACCAGGAACTGGCACATACTTTCTCACAAACATATTTAAATTATTAAACAGATTCACGGTGACTTGTAGGGTGGAGTAGGAGAGGTGATTTTGTATTAAAGTTGTTTTCCCATAAAAATCCATAAAATAACGGAAAAACCAACGTTTCTCAAAAACGGCTAGAACGATTTTGATTAAAATTTTACAGTTTATAGTAGTTTAGGTCATTAATAAACTATAAAATTTTAATCAAAATCGTTAGAGCCGTTTTTGAGAAAAGTTGATTTTTCCATTATTTTAAGGGTTTTTATGGGAAAATTACCCTTAAAAATAAAAAATTCACAAAAATGAAAAAAACGCCTGGGGATACCGTGGATTAGTACCTCCATACTAAATTTCATCAAAATCGGACGACTGGTTTAGGCTCTAGGTGTGATAACATCCACACAGACACACAGACACACATACAGACACACACACAGACATCACTCCGAAAACCACTTTTATAGGTTCAGGGGGGCCCAAAACGGATATTTCCACCAAAAACTCAAACTCAAAAATTTTGACGAATACAATACTTTCTCCATATACTATGGTATAGGGGGAGAAAGTAAAAAAACAACAATTTACATCGAGGGGACTATGATACAAGAATGATTAGAATTAATGCATTGATGCAAAGTAGCACGAGACATTTTATGTCAAATATATTCCGTCTATAGTTTTTTCCAATTTTTATGATATCAAAATACAAGCTGTGTCATTTGACAAAGGAAGGTCCAAATGTAAAAAGTTTGAGCCCAACACGTGGACCATTCGAAGGTCGTAAAAATGTGTGAACTTTACTATTACGTTACCTTTTTCTTTATGCTTGGAAAGGGTTCACCATAAAAACTAGCGACTGTCACAAACATATACATTGAATGTAAAATGTCATGTAAAATGTATATGTTGAATGTACATGTACATTGCTTATTGACTGAGCTGTGATTTTTTTTTGTAAAAAGCAACATGTTTTCCTGAAGCTGCAGAATTTTTCCTTAACGGTTATTTTTCCTATTTTTCAGACCATCTATATTTTAGAAAGTATTAGGCTTAGGAAAGAAAAAAATTCGTATGGTTTCATAACCTGGTGTTGATAAAAACATAAAAAAGTTTCATCAAAAACTGAAGTGGTGGCTGACATTGCCTAGATGATCTGAAATGAAATGACCTGCCATTCTCAACATAAATAAATATTTGATTTATGTGTAATATTGATGCAGGAATGGCTACAAATGTGATTACACAAGCCCAAACACAAGTAGAGAATGAACTGACTGTGTGTTGTCTAGCTGGTAACATTGGAGTATCCTCACCCATTTTTTCAAAACTAATATCAGTCACTGTTTCGATTTAGTACAGTACTCTCTCTATAATCCGGTACTTCACTTCTTTGACCCTGACAGTAATCCGGCGTTTTCATACAGTCAGTTGCCAAGCGGAAGTAACTAAGTGGGGCGATGTACAGTTGGATCACTTTTTCTTGGCCCTTAGGATATCGTGTGAAAATTTAGTTTTTTCCCTCAGATAAAATAAGCTTTGTGCAACACTGGAGTCTCTAGCCGGGTTTTACTACGCTGTAATAATAGTAATAATACTAATTGTAGCCTCAAGCCAGGCCCTTGCTACAACTGTATCAACTGTATGTGTCCATTTTGCCTGCCTTACACCAGTCTGTTCCGTGTTGTGCTCGCTCGCTGACATGCTGCAGTACATCAGTAAACGTGAAACATTATCGCTTGTGGATAAAAACAAGACTTTGAAACGACTTGAAAAAGGTGAAACATTAGTCCTGCTAAAGGAGTTGATCGTGCATCAGTTCACGACATAAGGAAGGACAGCGACAAAATAAAGACTTTCTTTAAAAAAATGAAAATATGAAAAGTGCGCGTCAAACACTTGGAAATTTGGCGAATTTCCAGAAGTAAAAGACAGAATTATTTTTGGTTTTTACAAGAACACAATAGATATATCTGGAGGCATTCTAAAGAAAATAAACTGTACCAGGAACTGGCACATACTTTCTCACAAATACATTTAAATTACTAAACAGATTCACTGTGACTTGTAGGGTGGGGTAGGAGAGTTTTTTTATTAAAGTTGGAGATTAACTAATAAATATTATTATTATTATTATTATCTAGAGAGAAAACTATTCGATCGGTTTCGAAAAAAATTGCACCAAACACGTCAATTAGGTCTTCATAGATGCACGTAAAATGGTTTTAAATTTTTTTTTAAAACAACCCGCTTTATGGCCAAAAAACTCCCAAAAACAGTTATTATTATTTTATTATTAGCTAAACAAGAATTTTTAGAAAGATGCGGGTTTCTGTATATGGTAGGGCACATTAAAGGCTACAAATAATCCAAATTTTATCCAAATCATTAGAGCCATTTTTTAATAAAAAAATAATAACTGATTTTTTGGGGGTTTTTTGGCCAAAAAGGGGGTTGTTTTTCAAAATTGTT
>JAGFPH010000455.1:281231-298674 GCA_018207615.1 Philaenus spumarius
AATGGCGGATATCTGGAAAACGAAGCGTTTTCGGACCTATGTTTATAGGAACATTTTTCTTACTTTTTGTATGAGGAATCATATCCCAAAGTCCTGAAGGATTTTTAGTAAACACCCTGTATATATATACATAACTTAAATATTAACTATTTAGAAAATTAACATAGGCTAGCATTAAAGAACAACAAATTAATAATTAACGACTAAACTCATAATATTTACAATGATTTACTTATACAGGGGTGTGCTATGTTAATGGGTACTTTTCCATTAGGTTCAATTCAAAATACCACTGATTTGAACAAACAGCATAAGTTTACACACAAAAGGCTGATTCTTTTTATAGGTACAATAAAGTATGTAGATTAACATACAAAAAGTTTACCAGTCTATCGATTTCCGAAGTCAAAAAAATCGGGACAATTTTTTTCTTCAAAATTTTTTAATATTTCGGGCTGGGATTAAGATAAATAAAAATCAAAAATACCACCCTGTAGGGGGAAGTGTTTTTCAATAAAAATGTCTTCTGTAATTATTTCGCCCGAGCAATGGTTTGTTTGGAGAAAATTCGCAAAGTATTATTAAAAAGAAAATTATTAAAAAAAATCAAAATTTAATAATAGTACAAGTAGACATTTGTGTGGGAACTCAGTGCAGGTTAACCAATTTTGACAGATTTTTTAAAATTTGTTCGTCTCGATGAGAAGAAAAAAGTTTAAAAATGTGTTTGTGCTCTCCCCCCCCCCTTAATTTTGTATTCAATAAAACAGTTTTTTTAACTGCCTACTCATTAAAATTAGAAATACAGCTAAAAACAAATAATTGGCCCTACGGCAGAAATCACAGAAAAGGGAAATCTCATTCATATATATGTAGCGTTGGCTCATTCTAAATTGGCTGAATTTTAATATATCGAATTCAAACTTGTCATAGAAGTTAAAATATATATTTTAAACATTTATGCTGAGTCTGAGCTTGTTATCTTGAAAATGACCTGATCTAGAGCCATTTGACTTATCAATGGGTTTCTCGATTTTAGGAGTACCAGACCCACCAACTCATTTTAAACACCTCCAGTTTAGAAAATTTTCAAAATATAAACCTAAAAGTTTTTTACAAGTTAAAAATATAAATTCAAACAAGATAAATGAGTATAATTTTTTTTTTATTATTTACTTTCAAGAGCACAAGTAACTTAAAAAAGTATAATTTTGGACCTTTTTAAATTTTGCATCAACACGCTTGAGTTGATCGGCTGCAGATTAGTCAATCTTTTAAATATAGTTTTTAAATAGGTATAGCAAAAACCAATTGTGTTTGTAACTTCTGTACCAATTTTTAAATCGATATGTTCAAAAATGTCGAAAATGGATTTGTTGAATCCAAAGGTGTTGTAGTTAAAACGAGATAGGTAAAACCGAAGACTATATTCAAGAGCCTTGTTTTTAAAAAGAACTGAAAAATAGTTCATACTTACTGAGAATAATACTAGTGTATTCAACTTGAAAAACAAATTTGATGTTGATATTCTAAAAATTGATGAAACTGGAATAGCGAAAGGGTTACAGCGTTCGGTAAGCAAAAAATCGCGAGGCTCGATGATAAATCTGATGGCTCTAGCTCATCAAATTTTTAAGATACCAACTTGAGTCTTGGTATATAAGTTAAAAATAAGCTTTTCACTTGCGAATTCGATATATTACAAAATGGCCAACTAAGATTTGCTATACGTATGGACGGAAATGATCGTATAAAGACACATTCATTGATAATTATGCGTTCATAAATTTGATGGCCTATTTAGTTTAAAATTATCGTAGATGTATAATTTTTGTATATTATATTTATACATATATTGTTTATGTATATTTTAAATTTCAAACAAAGTGAAGATTATCTTTAGAGAAAATTGATTTTTAAGACAATTTAATCTAGACTGCTTATATGCTAATACGCTGGTCTTCGAAATTGTATTATTTTGAATATAAAAAAGTTGAATTCTTAGAGAAAACGGCAGCCATTTTGAATCCGCCATGTTGAATTTTCATATTTTATGTGAATCAGTTCCTCATAAAAACCCCCAAATAACCAGTTTTCTTTTTCTTTGAGACGCATTTTTTTTATTGGAATATATATATTTGGGTACTTTGTTAGATGATTATTGTGTTACAAAAAAAAAACATGACATCGTAAAGCTGACACTTTCCTCTTGAAAACGCCCTATTACAACTATTTATTTATTACATTATAACTATGCAATAGTTTGTAATGTACTGGGCCGCGCTTAAAAAAATAGGTTTTCAGCCATGCGGCCGAGTAGTGCTGCTGCGAAATAATACCTGCTTAGTCGATTTTTTCCAGACAAACCATTTCTCGGACGAAAAAATACAAAAGACCTTTTTTATTAAAAAAAATACTTCCCCTACACGGTGGTATTTTTTTATTTTTATTTATTTTCATCCTAGCTCGAAATATTAAGGAATTTCGAGAAAACAAATGTTTTTCGATTTTTTTTTTTTTGACTTTGGGAAATCGAAAGACTGGTAAACTTTTTTTTATATTAACCTACATACTTTAAGGTACTTATAAAAAAAATCTGCCGTATTGCAAATTACTGGTAGTTGTGACCTACACCGACTGGGCTATGTAGGCTACATTTTATTTTTAAGCCGTCTTAAATATAAATAGTAAATTAGGATTAAATTTGATATTTATTTGAATTACTTTTGATATACAAAACAACTTTAAACTACAATTTTATTGATATTTTACTTTGCGATTTATATGAAGTGAAGATTAAATTTGAACATGATATGTATTTATTGACTTTGTCTACAGTTTGTAAGTTATATATTTATTTTGTAGTTGTCTTCCATATAACTTGTCAACTAGGTTAAATTTGTAATTTAATTTTAATTGTTAAAATGTAATTACAGTACTGCGTTTGATATAGACTATACTTTTATTACTTTATTATTGACACTTTACTTTGAGATTATTTTATCATGGAGTGTCCTATAATATGAACTTTTTTAAAAATATATGTAACTATAGGTTACTGACTTTATAATCGTGATTATTTTGTGATGACAACATAACATTATTTACCTATTTAATTGTTATTATACATTTTTTTACAAACTAGATTTTGTTTATATTGCCTAAATCTAGGGCTATACATGAGATTTTAATCAGCTGTTCAATAATTTATTTTAATACCGGTATCTAACCCATTTGTATAACCCATTTCATAATAATATTCAAATTTCTAAGCTACCTTAGAACACAAAATGTTTGTAATAAAAAAACTGTCAAGTATTTACTTCAGTAAGTCAGTGAATAAAAATCAGGAATTAAATTATTAGATAAACATTTGTACAAAACATACTCTAATAAGTTTAAAATGTTTAAAACTTGTATCGGTTCAGTTAAAGTTGGTTCAAGAATCTTTTATTAGCTTATAACTTATTCAAAAAGTATGTCTCATTTAAAAACATAAGTTTGAATTAAATTATAATACAAATAAAACAATTTATCTTAGTAAATAGACTATTCTCTACTTAATTTCTACGGAAATTATTTCCCGTAATGAAAATAGGCTTTTTTGTTACATTTACACTTATACAGAAAATAACAACCGAGTAAACGTTGAATTCCCAACTTGCAGTCTAAACGAGGCGGGGAAGTGGGACATTTCCCCCACTACCATCACATCCTTCCCCGCTCGTCTCTCTCTCTCTCTCTCTCTCGCAACGTGCATTAGGACATCCTAGCGCGGCCACCGGACTAGATCGGAACTACAACTAGGGCGCACGATCCCGCCGTTTAAATGTTTCCTCTGTATATTCCTTCTCTGTGCTTTAACTTACAAATCCACATTTCACATTAAAAAAACCTCCTTTACTTTAACTCTTTAAAAAAAAAAAACTCCACATATAAAATATCTCTATGCTTTCTTATACTTTATTATGCATATCATCACTTATAAAAATTCTTATTAAAAATTTAATTTTCTTAGGTTATGAGTTCTTGACTGCGAAAGTACACGCTATATGGGCATCATGGTTGACAAATGAAATCTAAGACATCGTGGCGAAACAACTATATCTTTACTCACTCATCTTAATAAAGCAATTATACAGAAACAAATTAATCATCATCGTATGAATACAGTACAACAAACTATCAGAAATTAACATGATATACAATCTATAACTAAATGAAATAGGCCGAGACACAATTTGAAATTAAAATGAAGTTATGTATGTAAAAAAGATAAAATTTTAAATGCAGACTGAAATTCATTAATTATTATGGCCATTAAATTGTTCAAACCGATGTTTGTACCTAGGATTTATGAGATAACTTTGGATACTCCCTTACACTTGAAGATCTCGACGCACTAGAATCGTAGTCACACGGTCACATATGCACAAGTTCAATTTTCTCCATAATCATGTAATATATTTTCACGCCAAAGCGTACACTATGACTACTTACTGATTACTGTGAGCTATCACTTTCGTTTGTTTGTATGAAAAAAACACCTTTTTGGCAAACTTTTATTACTGACACACACACCAACTAGTCTATATCAAACGCCATCTTTCTTCCAAGGATGCGGTAATGACCTTCTCGATCAGAGCAACGCTTTACAGTTGTTCAATTGCAGTCCAGGTTTACTCTGTACACTCATATACTTGTTCATGTTATGGTTCGTTTATCTCGTTATTAGATTTATGACTTCAATTACTTTAAATGTTTCTTATGTGACCATTTATAACACTCTTTTAATTGTTCTTTTGTTTTGTATCCACACCACCGTTTTTATCTTATAATGAACTTTTCCATACTTTATACATTATATATTTTTATTCATTAATGTCTTTTTATTTTTTAAGTACTTAAATCTGCTTTTTTAATTATTTAATTTTATGTTTATCTGAATTATTAAATCTTAACCACTTTGCGTCTTAAATGAATTTATATATGTATATATGATTTATAAATATTTATTATTGAATCTTGCGTCTCTTTATATACCAGACCATTTCTCCTTGTTTTAGACGTTATGGGAATTTACTTGTTAAATATATATATATATCTGTTACATGGACTGTAAGTGTCACATTGTTGAAAAATAAGAGCGAAGCAGAAGGTAATATTATTAATTATATTCAGCAATTAAAGGCTAGAGGTTATTATTCAGTCAGAATAAGATCAGACTGCAGAGGGGAATACTCCTCAAATGCCTTTAAGAATTTTGGTAAACAAAAAGGAATTGTGAATGAATATACACTGCCCCATACAAAGCAGCAAAATGGTGCCAGTGAGAGAATAAATTTTACTTTAATGAGTAAAGTAAGAACTCTATTTGCTGAGACTAATTTACCGAAATATCTTTGGGGCGAAGTAATGTGTTGTGCAGTCTATCAGTTAAATCGTTCACCAACATTTGCATTAAAGAAAAATGCAGTACCTGCTGAAATCTTCCTGGGCAAAGTAAACTATGAGAAACTAAAGGTTTTTGGCTCAAATGCTTGGGCTTATACGTTGCCATTGCCAGCAGATAAATTAGAAAAAAGAGCTTTCGAATGTATAATGGTTGGTTATGCAAGGAATGGCTACAGACTCTGGAAACCCAAGACACAAAAAATAATCATTTCAAGAGACGTCACTTTTGATGAAAAGGACTATGTTTATCAGAGTGAAACTTCCACAGCTAGTATTCCTTAAATTCCTCTAAACAGTGAAGAAAATGTCAATAGCAATAAAGTCATTGAAAATGGTCAAATTGAGGAAGAAATGTCAGAAGCACCTCTTCGCTGGAGTAACAGAACCAGGCCTGTTCCCAAGAAATTGGAGGATTATGTCGTATACAAGGACGATGCTCTTGAAGACAATAGCTATGAAGAGGAAGTACATTTAGCTTATTGTTTAATCACTGGAATACCTTCAACGTATGAAGAAGCTGTAAGTTCTGGCAGTGAGTGGAAAGAGGCTATAAAGAAAGAGATCAAAGTGCTACATGAACATGATACTTGGAAGCCTGCAGTTTTACCAAAGAATGTTAAAGCCATAGACACTCGCTGGGTATTTACCATAAAGTCAGATGGACTCAAAAAAGCTAGTTTAGTGGCTAAAGGCTTTCAGGAAGAGGTATCTTCTAATATTTATGCACCAGTTGTTCAGATTTCAACGATTAGAATTTTACTATCAGTGTCTATACAGAAAGAATGGAATATACTTCAACTCGATATATCATCAGCTTTTCTAAACGGTAGATTGGACGACGACGTGTACATTAAAGTAAAATTTATTCTCTCACTGACACCATTTTGTTGCTTTGTATGGGGCAGTGTATATTCATTCACAATTCCTTTTTGATTACATTAACCTTTTGCACTCTATTTATTTGGCACTTGGCTGCTCCACCAGCTCCAATTAAAATATTACTGTTTGCAGAATTATTTTTGTAAATTCGCAAAAAAATTCCTAGAAATAGTAAACATAAATTATTATATATCATTTTGTTCGGAATAAAACAGAGAATAAGGAAAAAATGGTTGAAAGATTAAATAAAAAATGTTTCATTGAGTAGGCCTATTTTGAATAAAATCGGTAAAAAAAATCAATCGGTTATTTTGTTTTGTATTGAAATTAAAAATAAGAATAATAGAGTTTAGAGCCTTTAAAATACTTTATTACACTAAATGTGACCATAATAAATATTTTTTTAAATATTCTTGAGGTTTAACAACATTTTTTTATTGAGTAGGCCTATTTTGAATATATTAGGTAAAACAAATTTGAAAAAATATGTTTTTTTTATGAATTTAAAAGTAGTAATAAAAATGATTAGAGCTTTAAAAATAGTTTTTACAGTAAATATGTCTGTTTAAGGTGTCAATTGTATTTATATTTATTCAAAAATTTATTTTAACAATACAATTTTTGCGAAATAATGGTACATAACCACGTTAACGTATAGTTTAAACAGTTGCCATTTCTCAACACAAAATAAAACAAAAACAAGATCTTTACATTATTTACATTAACAAAATTTACACAAAACTGCAAAATAATAACGTACAGTAAAAATAAATACCACTTGAAAAAGCGTAAACAAAAGTTACAAGGCGCAAGATAAAAGACGATGCTATTTTGTATTTCTTGATCATGACTGGCAAACAGCTGTTCAACTTCAGAGAGATATAAAATATATTCCACAGCCAATATAATCTGTCACTGGTTTCTAAACTGTTTTAACAACATTGAAGTCTCATTAGACCGAAAACCACAGATTCTACACTTGTTTAGAACATAGAAATCATATTAAAACGTGTCGGAATGAGTCCGACAGTGGAGCGCAACGGCAAATTAGCGATGTTGGACTGAGTTCGCCTATGGAGCGCAAAAGGTTAAAGTGCCTAAAGGAATCAAGTGTCCTACAAATGCCTTAAAGTTGAACAAGAGTCTATATGGTCTTCGTTCAGCACCACCAAGAAAATGGAACGAGATGTTTGATGAAACAGTTAAAACGTATGGTCCATCCAGATCCCAAAATGATTTTTGTTTGTACATTGGAAACAATGTTTACCTCATGATCTGGGTTGATGACATCATTATTACCGGAAATCGAATAGAGTGTGAAAGACTTATTAATTTCTTAAAAAAGGAATTCAATGCTAAAGATCTTGGAACCATCAAAAGTTTCTTGTGTACTGAAGTCAAACTCGACTGTGGATTTGTCAGTATCTCTCAGGAAGACTTCATCAAAAAAGTTATTGCCAAGTTCAATATGGGTGATTGCAAACCTGCGGATGTTGTGTACTTTCAGCGCATAATTGAAGATCTAAAGTGTGGCAATTCTACTCCTCTTGTGTTGGTTGATAATCAGAGTGCTATTAACATTTGTGAGAGTTATGAAAATAACAGACGCGCGAGACATATTGATATAAAATACCATCTTATTAAAGACTTTCTTCATAAGAATCTCATTAAGTTGAAATATGTGCAGTCAAAAGACAATGTTGCAGATGTTTTTACTAAATCTCTAAATTCATTGAAGTTTAGATTTTTCTTAATAAACTTAACTTATTGTAATTATTCTTTTATGTTTTTTTTATGAAAAATGAGACTGACTCAAAAAATGATTTAAAAGGAAGATATATATTTTTTTGTAATATGATTTTAATTGAGAAAAAGTGTCAGATAAATACATATTATATTTATATGTTATAAGACAATTCAAATAAATTACATATGGGTAAATATGATGTCATATGTTACTTAGATATCTGACATGTGTTAACTTTCTTATTGTTGCTTAGTTCTCAATAAAATACTTTTCTACATGGCACACTTTTATGTTCTCTCTGAGTAACTTTTACCTTTTTCCTATTAATATCCTGACAAAAAATCTTAAACTGCATTATTAAAATGCTTGCTGATCAATATCCAACATTTGTATTTGTTCCTACTATTTCTAATTATTCACTATACGCCACTCACTTTGAGGACATGTAGGATTATATATTGTTATTATAAAAGATTTCATTTAAGGTTCATATACCAACTATGTAGACATAGTTTAGTTTCTAAAATAAATCAAAAGGTTGATACAGGTTTGAAATGTGTTTTATTTGAAAAAAAAAATGAATTACTAAGTGTTCCAAAGGTCCACATCTCAAACTAATCAATCAAATTAGTTTGATGCTTTTAGAACACTCTGTATATGGGATTAGGAAAAACAGTGTTTGTAGCAAGTGTGTAAAAGCACATTTACGGGTCTCAGGTTAGGTACATTCCTACCTAGAGGTAGAATAATTATAATTATTACAAAATATATTATTAGTTGCTAACTTACTTGAATTGTCATGTCATTTCCTATATCCATTTTCTTAATAGAAGAATAAATGCCTTGGACCCATGAAGCTACTCTAACCATACAAACATCCCAATGTGACTGCTTCATGTGATTACTATAGAACTTCAGTGCAAGGCACAAAAATTTAGCCATATCAGCAACAGAATTTAAGATTCTCGCATTGGATTTTGGATTTTCAAAGCTGAAAGAGATAAAACGTATAGATTTATAAAAATTACTGACATTTGAATAGGACTGTAGATATAATAAAAACACAAACAGAATATAGATTCTTGTTTTTATACGAAAATATTACAAAAGAAACATAGATTTTAGCGTGGTGATATGCAATGTGCTTCATCTGCCATCTTGAAATAGATTTTTTTCAAAGACCACATAAACTTTTAATTTTATTACTAAAATGAATCAGCCCATTTTTATAAAAAAATATATTTAATATAAATTGTATTTAAAATATTTTTCTATAAAATTATTATTTACTGTGCCAACATTTTACTTTTACTAAATATCTCGGAAATGGCAAATCATTAATTTAGGAAAAATTACATGAAATGTTTGTAGCAAAATAGTTCTCTTTAAATATTAATTTTCCAGAATTTTTGTTGAAATATATGCATAATATATAATGTTTATGCTCTATAAAAATATTCTGGCCAATTTTTATCTTGAAATCAACCATTATTTACAAAACACTATTGAGGTTACATTCAGGACGAAACTTAATGTTAATGGTAATGTTAATTAAAATGGATTTTTGGCGTTTGCAAGCATTTTTCAAAAATTCGCCAAATATAGTAATTTTACCCAATGCAAAAGTGTTTCATAGCTTTTTTGTAGAAAAAGGTTCAAAGAATTCATATATGACAGTAAAAAATTGATTGATGTAAAATTTACAAAGTTATTAGCATAAGAAGCAAAAAATGTTCAGTAACGAAAGAAAAAAGTTCAAATTTAGGCCTAAATAAAAAGTAGTAAACATTTTTTGTATTTTTTTCAAAATGTACAAAAGTTTTGTAATTTAGTTCTAAATAGAACTGTATAAAAATATGTATCAATTTAAAATTTCTTATTTTTTTTAAAACACCGGTTTTTGTGTTCCTACTAAAAGACTGCTAACAAAACTAGGCCTAGTTTGAATAGTAACTTAGGAATATATGCTTTGCCCAAAAATGAAATACTATAACAAAGTGTAGAGAATAAATCATAGAATTGAACTGTATACTTGGCAATTCTTATTTTATAACGTACTTCACATTGTTTTACTTGTTTCACTAAGTTGTTTCACCGAACTAAGGGTGCAGTTTATACATTTCCTTTCTCTGTCTAGACTACGGGAACACGCATAGGGAGAACTTGGGAACAGCGCCTGTTGATTTCAACAATGTCTGTATTTCCCAGGACTATACGAATAAAATCCTAACAGTAAATGTGGTTTACTTTACACGAAACGAAAGATGAAGTTTTGTCTACAAATCGATATAAAAATATCTATACAAATATATCGAATTGAAAGAGATATATCGAACCCAAAATGTGCTGTTTCATTGGTTGAAAACTGTTCAACTACACAAACCTTTATATTTTTGAAGCTATAAGAGTTATATTTTCGAATCTATAAGAGTGATGTCTGATTGGAAGTTTTAGAAAGTTCAAATCTTGACAAATCCAAAGGTATCTTTATATTATTGTCAAAATATTTCTGTCAAGCGATATTGAGCCTTAGAGAAGTGACGTATTTGTATAATTTCCTATTGCTTTCTCGCACGGTATCAATTTATTTAGAAAACTACAATTTTAAAACGATGATTACATATATAAATATACGTTTTAGAAAACATTTGGAAATACAAAAATTAAAGTTTGAAACATTTCCTTTCTAATAGTTTTTGTTTTATTGAGATTCGATAGTGGGTGAAATATTCGATACAATCTGTCTCAGCTAGCTGAAACAACACTATAGTGTTGTCTGCCGGTTGTAGGGTTAATATTGGGCAACTAAATATAGTATATTTATAATATTATTATATATATATACTTTGTTTCCGTCTTGCAATTTTTTTTGGGTAGTATAATACTACGCGCGACGCTCCCATCTTCAGGTTTTATAAAATTTTACTCACATGTAAAATATTGGGGTTGTTATTAAATAAATTTCTTCTAGTCTCCTAATGTTTAGATGCCAAGATTTAAACAAAAAGGGAAAAATATTTATGATGTAATGAAATTAGTTGCAAAATTCAAATAGTATTATTGTTCGTAAAGTGGAACATAGTTTATTGTACACACTATACCTACCCCATACTACCATTGTTTAGTGCTAATGGAATCAGTCACTGAAATAATGCTTTTTTAATGAGTGTGCGCTACAGAAATTTGCAAAAGGATAAAGTTGTGATTAAACCAGAAAATAATCCTCTGTCAAAGAGTTAATTAATTTTTATCATAAACATGCAAAGTGGAAACCAACTTACCATAAATCATTTTCTTTGTTACAGCCAATAATTCTGTCAAATAATGAATCATAGATATTGCAGACGGTTTCATTGAGATTGTCTCCTATTTTATCCAAACACACATTGATTTCTGGCAGGAAAACTAGGTCATCTGATTGTTTAAGAAGTGTAACGCAATGGTCAATAAGTTGCGTACATGTTAGACATGTAAAACTCTATTAGAACATATTTCAAAATTAAAACATGACAATAAGAATCACATTTTTTGCAGTGTAAAGGTGAAAACAAAGTTATTGTAAATATTATAAGGAGTCACTAGTACATTTTTAAAACGTAAATATAATTTTTGACAAATTACTAATTACCAGGAGTGTTGTAGACCTAAAAATTCTAGAGATGTAAAGAGAGAAAAATTCAATACCATCTCGATCTCATTCACAAGAATTTGATTGATACTTTTTTTATTCAACTTTAATTTTCTTGATAGATCTTGATACCTTGCGTAAAACAGCAAAAACATGCACTTCGTACTAACGTGTTTCGAACGCCGTTTTTCAACCTAAAAAGTTGTGGAACATCTTAAATTGTTCTTAAAGGCTATGTGCTTTTGTCTTATATCTCATAATTGAAAGATATCGACGGCAACTCATTTTAATCAACGGTTCAACTGAGTAAAAATCGATTATTTTGAATGCATTTTTTGGGAGTTTTAAGCAATAATTTCCATATTTTAAGCTAACACGTAAAAAATATAAAGCCTTCTTTATAACTTAAAGTAGTTTCCCAGATTATTAATTTATAAATAGAATCCGAAACACGTTATTACAAATGCATGTTTCAACGATTTTGCAGCTTGAGTCAGGCCTTTTTGTATTAAAATCATACTGTACACTCGGGAGTTTTCTTCAAGGTAAAGAAGAGCCTTAAAAGATTAAAGTCTTAATTTTTACAGTATTTATAAAAAAAAGTGTAAATAAAAATGTTTAGGATGAAAAGAAGACAAAACAGAAGTCTTTCAAATGACTCAACAGGAAAGACAGGCAGTGAGTATACGTCAATTTAAATTTACACTAAAGAAATAAAATCTGTACGGATGGATCAAAAGAAGAGACAGGAGCGAGTTATATAGTGAAATGTTTTCTCATTACTTTGCACTGGGTTTGGGTAATACAGTGTTTGAGGCCGAGCTGTTCGTAATTGATGAAGCCTTGAGACAGTTGTTGATGAGACCCTGGTTAAAAAAGGCTTCCTGTAATTATTCTGGTTGATGCAAAATCAGCTATACAGGCTATTGCAAGCGTGGGGCCTAAAAAATCTGTATTACTTAGTTGCGATCAATGTTTTTGAAAAAAAAAAACACACACTAAGATAATTGCTCAGTTGTATGTTTAGAACGGATTAAAGCTGTAACTATACAAACTTTTGTACATCAGATATTGTTTTATCTAAATAAACTAAAACATGTTATTTGTTCCTTTGTCTTTAATGTATACCTCCTCAATTTTACTTGCTTCGTTGTTTATTGGTCTACTTACTCTACCTGGTATGTGTCTATTCACCTAAAATAGTTCATTCAACTCTAACTAAATCTAAGTAAACTTAACCAACGTAACAGTAAGTACAAAATATTCCCCAACATAAGCACCCTACTTTTTTATCAACATTTTTTCTTGTTCTGGAAATATTATCTTATTAAAATTACAACACAAATTGTAGCACCTCTTGTCAAAAAATTAGGTGATAGTTCCTTTTAACTACCTTGTATAAGGTTTATTATTTTAATTGTAGAATTCTTTCTGTATGTTATCTGAAAGTAAACTAACACTTTGATTAGAAATTCGATAATGACATCACCAGGCTTGTGCATAATTTATTAGATATAACTATCTTGTTTAAGTTGATCTTTTATGTGTCAATGTGTTATCTGGGGATGTAACTCAGTGGTAGAGTGTCTGCTTCGCATGCTGAAAGTCCTGGGTTCAAATCCCAGCATCTCCAGTTTTTTTTTTAATGCTCACATTAATAACATTATTTTAAAACAAAATATAATTTAATATTATTAGACAGGATCTTGTGTTATGTGCATCATCACATTTAGTTTGCTATCTGGTCGAGGAAAATATATATTCTTTTGAAAGTAATTTTACTTTCTTAGGTATTTTAAATGATTGAATGGAATTGTTCAGTTTGAATTAACGAGAATAAGATAATATTGCAAGCATTCTAGTTAATTACTAATTTCATTTATTTTATAAAAATACTTATAAAAGCAGAGATTAATACGTTGGAACTACCTGATGGAAAACATCAACAGGAATAATGCAAATTAAAACAGGGTTGTTTTGAGCATCATTTAAAAATACTAATTTATAACAGAAATTAGTGTCCCTTCTTTTAAATTTACCAGGGCAACTAATTAGTTAAAAGGAAATGATGGCAAACTGCTTCCAGGATTACACAATATATGACTCATGATCCAAACCAGTATCTGTTGATTAGTAATAAAAACCACTCAAGAAACAAAAACCTGCTGTTCTTTTACAGTGTTAAACTGGCTGCAATAATTTACCTACAATAGATTTAATTTGCCTTTAAATAGGTTTATGTGCAAGACGTTTAGTGGATAGTATTTCAAAACTCACAATTTTTCTCTGGGTTTTAGTTACTAACCCTCCAACTGCCAGGCGTTTTTCGAGGTTTTGCAAGCATATTTTAAAAAATTCATTAAAAATATATCTTTATTGTATATAAAAGTTATAACGTTAAATAAAGAAAAAAATTATTATAACTAAAAAACTGTCATATATACAAAGTTTTTTGGGACATTGTTCATCTACCCCATAACACTGCTTTGGCGCTTTCGAAATGTTTGTAAGTGTTCCAACCCACTACGTCATAAAAAATAAAAAAATAATCTCTTAATAGAATGTGTTTTTGCCTTCAAAATGGTATACCTTGATAATGTGAAAACTAAGCGCTGTCATCATACGTCGCGATCGCGTCTTTGGCAGTCGAGCAATATGTAAATAGATCGCGATTGCGACGTGTGGCAGCTGGAGAGGTAACTTTAGTTTCACAGTGGATACATGCAAAATTGAAAACGACAATATTGATATTCTTACTAGCATAAAGTGTTCTATAGTTTGTTTGTCATTGCTTCGAATTTTTTCTTCAACAACTTCTTTAAACGATTTTTCCAGCCTGGGGAATTGAGGCACTTCTACTGAGATTGTACGAAGCCATTGTTCACCAACGTCTAAGGCACTGCAACAAAAACAATGTTTTATTACAAGGAGCCTTAGGTTTTGAAATGTTAAATTTTTTGTTAAATTATTAATTTCCTAAACAACAGAACCAGTAACTATTTATAAATGTTAGCATACACAACAGATCATGTAAATAAAATGAAATGATATACGAGTCAAAGTTATATAAAGTTAAATGAGGGTTCTATTTGGCTGAGTTAACCTTTAATAATAGTAAAGTTGAACTACTTCAATAATAATCCTTCTTCAGAACTGTTAATCCAATATCACAAAACACCAAACTCTTAGAACATCAAATTCAAATAAAAACCTAAAAACTTAGCTACAAATTTCTTTACAGCGATACCCAGTTTATTTAGAGACACACCTTAAAACTATTTTTCATTATTTTTTTAGGCGAAAAACCTGGGCAGTTATCATTGCCTCCTTAAAACTATTTTGTGATATACAGAGCTCTTAAGTAAACATCTCTTATAATTATTTCTGAACAATCATCCATTTATTTGAACAATTTAATCAATTTTCTTTGTAACCAATCAATCATTATCATCAAAGTCTTTTCACCAGTTGCTCATTAGTTTTTAAGAAATATTTTGTATGCTTTGTATGTCCCTATATTTTGTTTCTAGTCTGAATTCAGAAAGTAAATTAAATTTGATTTAACAAACTTGTTAACAATTTAGTGAATATAAGTTTATTTATTGTAATAAATAATTATCATGTTGTACTTAATTACCATTTCAGGTATACTTTATAGCTTGCCAGAACAACGATCTTAAATTACCAGAACGAAGCCTATTTAGTTTCAGGCCTATTTCAAATTCTTTAAAAAAAAAATAAGAACTCAGCTTTGATGCCTATTATTACTACCGGGACCATCATGTAGATATTTCCAAGACAGAATTATATACCTAGACTCTAACAATCTCAGTGCATTAGATTTTATAGATTCAGAGATCGTAAAAAATGTATTTGTATGCTTAAATAAAACCGCTTAGTAATATATACTTATTTCTAGTACAGGGTGTCTGCCAGATCATACAAATTTAATATATTGCCTTTTGGGGACTTTTAGGGGACCTCAAGTAGAAATTTGGTGATCTTATTTTCAACCAAATCTGAATGTATATTGACGATTTTCGAAAATGTACAGACATAAAAGTAAAACTCTTTGAATTATATACTATACTAGATACTAATAAGAATTATTAGTTTTGTAACACAGAAAACACACCATTAAATAAATATGAACTTGAAAAGTTGGTGAAAGTATAAAAATATCCAGATTCGTGTTTCAAAAGATTCGTTTCTCCCTTTTCTGGTACTAGAAAAGCTTGAACGTTTGTTTAAGAACTGTTTAATTATGATTCACAGTTATTACTATTTCTTAAACATATTGATCAAATGAATGACTTTAACAAGTGAACTAGAGGAATTGAATCGAATCAGAATTGCCCTCGTTTTACACAGGTGATTCGTAAGGTACAGTACAAACTGTGGGGCACGGGAAATTAAATTTCAAGCGGGGAAAAAATGGTGACCTTTGGCAACAAATCATGACTTTCGTGACCTTTTATCAGATTCATGACTTTTTGGGGACTTTCATCTCTTTAAGGGATTGGTAGGGACTGTAGTAAGTTAGATCTGTTCTACTGCATTATTAACATTATTTTGGATTAGCGAAACACCATAATATATTTAAAATGTATAGACGGAGTTGACCAGAACAGCTACGAATAATTCTTTCAAATTTCTTCTGAAACAAATAGTAAACTCATACTTGTAAGTTGAAACAAATAGTAAACTCATACTTGTAAAAGTATCACAAAAATGACTGCAAATCAGTATTGACTGTAAATCAATATTAATAAAAGTGGTTAAGAGAGAAATTGTGGAAAAAAAAACTCCTGTTGATAGTGTGCACAATATAGTTTACTAAAGCTGCAATGCTTTCATTGACTTGATCATTTGTAAATACATGATAAATGACTTACTTAGTATAAACAGAAACAGCAACAAGTTTCATGGATTCTTGCTCTAGTGTTTCTTCTATTAAAGTCCTTAAAAAGTTTTCCCCTTGTAAAATGTGCTTTCTTAAAATGAAATACTGCTTTGTCTGAAAAATTAAGTAATAAAAAGTAATTATATAACAATATACAATCTTGAATTATCTTTTCACTGTTAATTACAAACTACGTATATATATATATATCTAGCCTTGCTTTATGAAGCTATTTATTGTAATATTCTAAATTTCTGAGGTAAAAAAAATTAATAGAAATGAAAGAAAAACACTATTTGTATAATACATAAAATATTTAATTTAGGTTAGGAAATGGTTCACTTTAAATAAATGGAATTACAATAACATTGAATAGTTCATTCGAATAAAAGTCTTTGAGTTAATTCAAATTTTGTATTTCATATACAGTAATTAATGTAATATGATTTCACTAGTTTATGCTCAGGCATTTATTTCGGTAGAGGTTAGAGATTGGGAATTGGCCATTTGATGACATTTAAAATATGTTAAAATTATGCTCAACTAAGCTTTGGTAACTTTGGTTGTTGTAAGCTATAGTCTATTGTTTTTGAATGTATAAATTAAGTCTGAACATTATATTAGATGTCTACTACCAGTTCTGATGAGTTATAACGTCCATAGTAACACTAAACGACGCACACATCACACTTAACTCAACTTGATAGTTCGGCGTTGTTTATACTAATGCTAGATGAATTCTTCTCGGCGTGTTCCTTGCTGGCATGGCTTTGGCTGCTATCGTCCTCCTCGTTCCTGGTTGGCTGTCAGATATCGTCACTGGTCATGTTTA
>JAGFPH010000455.1:298684-325676 GCA_018207615.1 Philaenus spumarius
AATATTGTTATGGTACCATTTAATTATTTACTTTAATCTGATATTTCTATTTAAATTACAGCATACCCTCTACTCTGGTTGGGTTCAAAATTATTTTTCAAAATGGCCTATTCTACTTATAACAAACTTACATTAACATGGTTTCAATATAAATTATTCTAAATTAGTACAGAGATAATAACATAGTATACAATGGTTGTTTTTTCTTTAATATTGATTGAATTTTGAAACATTTGACACATAATGATTTTAATAATTGTTTGTTTGAATAGGCTTAAGCTACATTTAAGGGAAGATTTTGGGTTTTGCCTGTTCATTCATAAATACTATTTCATTCATAACTGTGTTATATATACTTTTGAATGACATTCCAATCATAGTAAATTTGGCTTTCTTACATACAGTTCCTAGGTTTCCTTTATTAGACCTATGTTCTGTATTTTTGAATGGTTTTCTTTTATTTATTAATACTTATTTGAATTTAATATTATGTTTGGGATCTATAGGCTATTTGCAAATGAACTTTAAATCATTTATAATTGAATATAATACATTTGGTTGTTAATTCTTGTTTGGATTTGGCCTAGGCAATTTTCTCTGAAACAGGATTTTGTGGTTGAAATTATAAATGGTAATTAGTATCAATATAATTATGTTACTGAAAAATTAAATTAAACAAATACAACGTATTAAAAAGTAATGTAATATGTTATACACAACAAAAACTTCTTTATCCAAAACTGAATATAAGTAATATTTAAATAAGAGGTCTTGGTAGCCATGGGCAAGAAGACTCATCAAGAAAATTGGGCCAAAAAGTGCATTTATAAGACAGTAGCCACACATTTTGTGTTTTGTTTAGCGTAAAAAAGCCTTCTATATTACCATTAAAAATAATTTCATCCGTTAGGATTGAACCAATACCTCTCACTTATTAGGAAACAGCAGTTATTTATTACATCAACCGGAAGGCTTAAAATGCTACACTATATCATTTTGTAGTAAATCTAGTATATTCACCTAAAGTTCACCATTGCTCTATTGTTAACACGAGTAACGATAGGTAAAGGCAAAATAAAAAATGTTTTTTGTTTAATCACCTTTTACATTCATTCTATATTTTCATCTTTCAGTTTGGTTTTCTTCAGTCTACACTTTTGCCCAGCCATGAAAGTTTTGTTTCATATATCCTTTTATCATACTTTCGTGTTTTGACATTTAGTATTAAATACTGCTTGGATTGTTATTTAAGATTTAGATCGGTGCAACTATTGCGATGATCGTGCAACAATAATCGTTGAGCAGAATTTCTTTATATTTCTTATGGAGCTGTTTTGTTTTGAGCGAATGCTGGTAGAGCCGTTAATTATGATCGTACGCCTGGAATAGTCGTTGAGGAGAAGAATGAATATAATTCCTCCCCAGTCACTCGCTAACGTTTATTTGTTGTGGGAAGGCCACTTGTCCATGGCTCCTTCATTTTCCGAAGCGGATGATGATATTTTTGTGGAGGAAGTGGTGAATCATACCTCGCTGTGGCAGCTGTCTCATCTCATGCTTCATACAAAAATCAATGAATCAAATATAATATATGGGTTGAAGGTGTTACATGTTTTGCATCGGGTGTTACAGGGTACAGATTTCTCTTGCATGATTCTTTGTAGACTTGTCTTTGATTAATCCAATTTTGAAGTCAAACTGTTCAACAGGAAGATTGAAAAATTCAGAGATGAACTCCTCTCCATTTTTGAGTTCAAACATACAGTGTTTTTTTGGCTCTTTTCATCCCATACGTATTAAGAAGTATTTTGTCGTCTTCTATCTCCTCAATGAAATTACATTTGAGTAATAATCTTTTATGTCTACACAACTTTAAACTCATTTTTTTAAATTTAGGACGATATGACTGCGAATGAAAACACATGGCTCGTGAAAAATTAACAAACTGCAGATGTTCCGAGCAAAATGGGTAACGAACGATTATCGTTCAACAATAGCGGTAGTCGCACCGAGGAAAACATACCTTTAGAGCACATATTGTCTTGCTTTGTTCCGGCTGCTATTTTTTAACTTAAAATCACATATGTTCTAAATAGGGCATGATTTCACAGCATGCAAAGGGTTACTTTTAGTAAAAAAATTTGTACCCCGACAAATCTTTATATTTTTTACATAAATAATGTTCTATCAGATTGAACTGTTATTAACTGACAATATGTTTGTAGTAAGGCAATATGACTACTTACCTTTGAAAAATATTGTTGAAAAGTTTGGCCTAACGAATAAAGATGTACAGAATCACTCAGGTATCTCGACAATTCATTTAATCCATTTTTTGATAAAACTAAAGGTAATTCACTGTTTCCTGTGTAAACATGACAAAATGAATACAAAAGTTCCAATTGGAAATACGAACAAACAATATATTTCTCAACATCGTCTTTGTTTAATGGATCCACTTCTTTCGATGGCTCTTGTTCAGTAGGAACAATGTTCAGAATACCACCGATGTGGTTACCAATCATACACAATCTCATAACAGACATGTGCCACTTTTTACAATTTTCTACAAGAGCATCAAGAACTAATTTTAATAAAAGTAAGATGGTTTCTTTATGATCATCTAGGTCAACTACATCAGGGTCGTAACTTATGGCAGAGTATATAAATTCTTTAACAAGTGTTGCAAACTTCGCAGTTTCTGCAATGTCCATAACTCTGGAAATAGAGAAAAATATACACATAAATTATATATATGTGACCGATTTACAAAGCTATAGAAATACACATTATGTCTGGGTAAAAAAATAATTAATATTTCTGTATTGTTTAAAAACAGTGACAATAACGGACAATTTTGTGTCAATTTTATGAAATACCAACAAAAAAATACAACGGCGAATGACTGCTAAATAAATTGACCCCCCCCCGCTCCCCTAATACAATTTAATAAAAACCAGTGTTATAATATTATTTAAAATACTAACAAATGCCTGCGGAAGAAATTAATGCCGAACACAATTAGCTCTCATTTCATGAAATACTGGTAACCGAAACTTAAAATACCACTGTGAATGTCAGCGAAATTTTATAAAATGTTGGCGTTAAAATGCAATTTAATATGCAACAACGAATGTTCGGGTAAGAAAATTTCTCTTTAAAACAATTTTCTCTAGTTTCTATGAAACACCATCATTAAAAAATAATTTAAAATACAACTGGGAAGGTCGATGAAAAAACATAATTTAGGTAGCTGTTGTAAAAGTAGAAATTAAATTTTATAATTGTGAGAATTAATAACACGCAAAACAAAGGCATTTCATCTGAAATCTCAAAGAAAATATAAATTCCTAAAGTTCATTACCTGACTAACCTAAAAAAATTGGATTTTTGTTACTGATCTTTAAAACTTGTTCCTATTCAGGCCCGGACTGGCCCATCGGGACACCGGGACGTGTCCCGGTGCGCCCTCATCCTCGGGCGCCCTACTGCGAAGGCGCCCGACCTAGTAACACAAATATTCACACCAAATATTTTCACTGCCTTAGCGGTAAGAATATTAAAATGCATATATAAATAATAAATAAATGATTCATACCACCTCCTACCTACCTGCCTACCTACCTAATTATTCAGTAACTATTCACAATAGTTAGGTGAGTAGCAAGTAGCAGGGGCTTAAAACTTACATTACCTTAGTAAGGTAAAAAAGTATATTATTAAGGAATTTCAGAATGCCGATTGCCACTTCCGCATTCGGCAGGCCTACTCAGTAGCAACGCAGTAGGACAACGAGTGATCAGGCTGGATTGGGGATAAGTCAATCTAAGCCAGTTAAACATGTCTACTTTCAATTGGCAGTGGCATTATTTAAGATATCCAATGATTCAGAATTTAATTCAAAAATCTGAAACGATGCAGCAGCCATTTTAACCTTTTGACTGGTATGAACGTCACTGTTACGTCCGCGCGCCAAGTGGCCTCAACAGTATGAACGTCAATGTCATGTTTTAGTGTTTAACATAGACTGGTATAAACGTTTATGATCCGTTCGTCTCGGCAAACAGACTAAACTGTTTGCAATCTATCGTCAATTTTTAGAAATATTTGTTTGACTCCAAACTAATCCAACAGGGTGCAGGAGCGTCTTTAGTCAACCAATGTACAGCGATGTTTGATCAAGGCATTAGCTTAGGTTTTTAGTCTATACTCTAAGCTATGTAGGCTTGTCAGTTGTCAGCTGTTTATGTTTTGTTTGTTTTTATGCAGTACGGCGATTTGGTTTTTGTTTACGACTGTGTTAGTTTGTATTAGTTTGTGTGTTAGTGAAGGTATAGTTCTGTGAATTTAGTAGTTTAGAATTTTATTGAAAAATGGATCAGTTGTGCGATGACGAAATATATGAAATTATTCTAAACCCAGAGAGTGAGGATGAAAGTGAATACCATGACAGTATGTTTGAAGATGAAGTGACATTACCTGAGACTAATGATATCGTTTGTGGTAGGCCTATTTATAACATTTCTCCTGTGAGCAGTATATTTGAGGACAATGAAGGTAGGCCTAGAGTAAATGTAAATATTAGTAGTGAGGGCGAAGGGGAGTTTGTAGGCCCCTTTCAAGATGTACATAGTAGTCCTAACCAAGAAGAGGCTAGGCCTAGGCCTATGCCTATGGATGTAGATGAGGAAGAGGTTAGAAATGTATTTATTGGCCCTCAAAATTTATTTGAGTGGTGGGCAGTCAGGAGTGGAACGTTCAAGCCCTCCACTTTTGTATTTGATTCATCAAGTTCTGGAATCAATAATGCAAATATTGAGTTAGGCGATCAATGTACAGAAATTGACTGTTTTCGAGCATTATTTGATTCATATTTAGTTGCCCATATATCCGAAGAAACAAATCGGTACTGTAATCAGTACAAAAATAGTATAACTTTGAAACCCCATTCTAAGGTGAATAAGTGGTATGAAACCACAGTAGCCGAACTGTAAACATTTTTTGCAATTATCATGCTAATGGCTCACAACTCAAAAAATAAAATCAATGACTACTGGAGCACAGATCCACTGCTGGAAAGTCCCATATTTCGTAAGATTTTTTCGCAAGATCGCTTTTTTCTCCTTCTCAGAATGCTTCATTTTTCAAATAACGACAATCAAATTCCCGGTGATAGACTACACAAAATAACAACCATCCTTCACTCACTCAAAGTAAAGTTTTCCAAAGTTTTTTCACCATATAAAAATCTCTGCATCGATGAAAGCATTCTGAAGTGGAAAGGTAGGCTACTTTTCAAGCAGTTTATGCCTAACAAACGGCACCGGTTTGGAGTCAAACTGTTTGAATTGTGTGATTGCAAAACTGGTTTTATTATGGATTTAATTGTTTATACCGGAAAAAACACAGCCATAACAATTGACCCAAATCTTGGAATTTCTGGATCTGTCGTAAATACCCTTATAGAACCATTTCTAAACCTAGGCCACACTCTATATGTCGACAATTGGTACAGCAGTGCCCTACTTTTCCAATTCCTACACGATCATAAAACTGGTGCTGTGGGAACAGTCAGACTTGATAGGAAGAATATGCCTAAGTTTCCCAAGCTAAAAACTGGTGAGTACCAAAGCCAACATACACCTTTCATTCTTGTTGAAAAGTGGGTTGATCGAAGGGATGTAAACATTATATCGACAACTCACAAAAACGAGTTAAAAGAAAGTGGGAAAATTAACCGTAAAACTCAACAACCAATTTTGAAACCGGCCAGTGTCCTGGACTATAATAAAAATATGGGACTAATAGATAAAGGTGACATGCAAATGTCATTCACTGATAGTGCTAGAAAAACTACAAAGTGGTATAAAAAATTATTTGTACACCTTTTGGACATAACTATTTTGAACTCTTATATATTGTTCAAAGTAAAGACTGGTAAAAATAAGTTACAATTGAGTTAATTTAGGCTAAACTTGATCCGCCAATTATTGGAAGAGTTTACTCCTCAAAGACCATCTTCATCTGGAGGTCGACGCTCAATCGAACCAGCACCTCTTCGTTTGACGGCTCGCCATTTTCCAGACTACATTCCAGCTACAACCCAGAAGGAAAAGCCAAGAAGAAAATGTTTTGTCTGCAAATGGACAACACTTCGACCCCAGAAGAGAAGAGAGACACCATGGATGTGCCGGGAGTGTGACATTCCGCTTTGTATTCCAGAGTGCTTCAAGGCCTACCATTCTGTGAAGCACTTCTAACCAGTATTATGTGTAAAATTATAAGTAACATTACTTTTTTGTTCATAATTTCAGATTTGTAAATAAAATAAGTTTTCAACACTCCAACTTTTATTTTAGTACATTTATTTTATTCCAGTACGATACCGCCAGCGCGTAAGTATTTTATATTTTCAGTAAAAGTACAGTAGGCCAACAAAACATTAGATTACCAAAAAATGTTTGATATTATTTATATAAAAAGTGATTTTTATCTAATAAAATATAAGAAATAAAGATATGCAAATATGCCTAACTAAATCATAGCAAAATGAGTTTTAGGTTTCTTGGTAAAAAAAAAAAAAACACAGTAGGCCTAAACAATTTGTAATAAAAAATATATATTTTATTTTTACAGTTTACAGCAAAGAAAGCTAAAAAACAACAGCAACCAATTAAAAAATTACAAGGAATAAACATTATATAATTAGGCCTAACTAAATCAAAACCAAATAACATTTTTAGGTAAAAAATACAGTATTTTACATTTTTTTTACTAAAAAATATTTTTAAGATACATTTTACAACAGATAGAATGATAATAGTAATAATAAAAAACCATTTCAATAAAAAAAAAACTCACTTTTTGGGTGACACTTTCTATCCGAAAACCCACTAGTCAAAAGGTTAAACAAATTATTGAGTTTTGAAACCATTTTAATTGCAATGACATCCTGCAAGTATTCAAAATTACCACCCCATTATCTGACTATCTACAAACCAAAAACTTAGATTATGCCCAAGCCTGGAGACTGGTCCACTTTTCTCTTTCTCAACTGACACTTTTAAGAACAAAATTCAATGAAACTTTGAATGCTGCTAAGAATTTTTCTTTAAAAATGAATGAAATCGTGGATGAAAGATCCAAAACAGATGGATTAATTGAAAATGTGACAATCGAAACTGAGCTGAGTGATCTGAAAATGAAACGACGCAAAAAGGTTAAGAAGCTGTCAGGAGAGTTAGCTGATGATGAATGTGTTGGATCAACCCCGGAGGAACTTTCAAAAATTCTGTATTTAATGTTGTCTTAGATACTATTATATAAACAATAGAAACCCGGTTTGTTAATCAAAAACAGCTGTACCTTGATTTAGCCTTGACCCTAACAGATTTTCCATTAAAGAACCACTACCTCCTAATGCACTTGACAAAGTTTGTGAAGTCATACCATCTATAGACAAAGAAAAACTAAGAGAGGAATTAGCATTGTTTATTGAAGTATGGCCGCAAATTTCAAAACCCTCTATTTCCAAGGAATATTTAGAAATGAGGGGAAGAGAGTCAGAAGAGGAATCAGATAATGAACTAGATCACAAAGACTTTGAAGGTGGCGACGAAGATAAATTTGATCTCGAGTTGGTAAAGTGTACTGAAGCAAAGACATGTTACAAAGAACTTTATAATATAAATAAAAGTTTAAATAAATAAATTTATAGTAAATAAAGTTTATAATATAATCCAGTTCAGTTCGCGTTCGATACCATCCGTAAGTACTTGTGTGGAAAGCTATGTCCCATTTTAATTATTTAACGACCCTTTAATGGTGAATATTACGTGCGTGTACTTTATGTGTTGTGTAGTGATTTGTGTAATGTGTTCATCGATTTAAATATTCGTCTTCGACAATGACAGAGTTGTGTCAAAACTAGTCAGACCCAGCAGCAGTAGAGGGGAAATCAACAGGACAATTTGAAGGTTGGTAAATTAATTTAAAAAAATTATAATATAAAGTTAACAAATACTTGCTTACAATTTAATTAACCCAAGTTAGCTGTGAAAGAATATTTTCCAAATTGAAACTTATTAAAACTCGTCTGAGGTCCACAATGACAAATCAAAATCTTGAATCTTTAATAATCATGCAAAGTGAAAAGGATATTATGAATAAAATTGAGAGTGAAACCATAATAAACAAATTGTGTGACCCAAGCACAGAAATGAGGCGTTTACTAACTGTTAGTAACTAACATTTTAGGATCATTTACGTATTTTTAATGTTTGTCTCTATCACTTACCTCAACACTAGTAAACAATGTATTGTACAATGATTAAATACATTAGCAATTATTAAACCGAAGCGCCTAGTTTCATTTATCTTAACCTTCCAATGTCAGGGGATTATGTAATACAAATACACTAATACAGTCAAAACCCAATTCAACAATTCAATAATATGTGATAAACATGATGTAGTATACGAAGTAATATATAGCTACAAAAATAAGGTTTTGATATATATATGGGCGTGGGCGCCCTCGGCGACGGTTGTCCACCGCCCTTTTCAATGAGCCAGTCCGGGCCTGTTCCTATTATCCATAATTTAGGTTACATTTCGTTACAGTAATCACCCTATATGTCGTTCTTTCCCAAAGCCCGTGATTCAAACAAAAATAAAGAGAAATAACCAATGAGAGTAATCCAGAAATATTTTATTGCGCTCTTTTACAACAGAAACTAGAATTGAGTTTGACATTATTTGGAATCGTGAATGACCTTGACTGCCTAAATAAGGAATGGCGAAAGATAACTGTTAAATGTGGCCTATTAATGTCACACTTAAATCCTTTCCGATTCAACGGACTTTCATAATGAGTATCGACTTCTCCCAATTAGTCCGTTAAATCGACAATTCAGTTGTTTAGCCACAATAATATTTAATTTGAAGGACAATTAAGGGTCCAAATCCTTAAAAGGAAAAAGTAGCACCCTTACATGATTTCCTTGGTTGATACATATGATTGATTAGATAAATGTATTACAATGAAATTGAACAGTTATAAAAAGGCTATGCCAAATCTCGAAACTCTCGAGTTGCAACAAAAAATAATTCAATGTGGTCTCGACCTTGTAGTCAAGAATACAATTCATTTCTGTATTGTACTTTTGTCGACAAGAACCACATATTTCTCAATACTTTTTTAAATCTCCTGTTTTTTTTAAAAAAAGGTTACATTAAAACAAAATTAAGATAAATACAAGTTCTCCAAACAACTCAAAAAGAAGTGATTAGGGTATCTTGAGCAGGAAGTGACTGTTCAGCTTGAGAAAGGAGTGAAATACCAAACCATTTATTTGTTTCCCTCTTCTCCTTAAATAAGAAGCGAGGAGTCATATATGTTAAGTGTGGCCTATTTATGAAAAACTTATAAGCATTCCTGGACATAGCCTTCTACTGATTAATCCATTAAATCGAACATTCATTATATTTTTTCAACATTAAGTTAACATTTCTTTTTAAACTATTTTCAAAATGTTTCTGTCTGGTATGCCTAGACTTAGAATAAACTATTAAGTTTATTTTCTTAAAAATAAAGATACCAAAACAATAATTATTATAGAAGTTCTTGGTCTTTGAAGATCGACCGCACCACCATTGTATGTACGTTGAATATAGCCGACGTTTCGGGCACTTAGAGTTGTCTATTTTCAAGGCTTAAGGTCAGTGAAGCGAGAAGGCCTAAGGACGGTTATACTTTCCTTTTTGTCTTTCCTCATCGACTTTTCTTATAACTAATACACCTAAGAATGGAAGTTTTCCATTTTCTTCTGTTCTTTGGTGAACTGAATTTTTGGATTTGTTGGGTTTATATGGTCTAGGAAACCTTTTAGCACGCTGATGGCCATACTACGAACATGTCATCTATATATATTCAAAATAGTTTAGGTTTAAAATTTGCTGTTTCCAAAGCTTTTTCATCTTCTTTAAAATTTTCCATTAACAAATTTGCTATTACAGGAGAAAGTGGAAATCCCATGGCTGTGTCGTCTATTTGTTCGTAATTAATATCAGCAAGGGTAGAGGAACACAGTTGCAGAAAAAAGGTCAGAAATAACAGCAATAGCAGACCATTCCAACACATCACAAGCAATAGAATTCAACAACATTAAATTATTATTAGCCAGCTCATAAAATTATTACAAAAGAAAAATTTGAGAGGCAATATAAATAATGAAACATAAACACAACTTTAACTCAGAAACACCTGGAAAGCTGTTATTTCGAAACTAAAAACACAATATTCTAGAGAGTAGAATATTCTAGGAACACCAACTTTCACAACAAACCTATTGATACCGAAATCTCTAAAGAATTCCCGGTAGTCAACAAGCCGTCTGACAAAGTCAAAAATGGTCCACTCCTAGGACTGAGGCTGAGGAATTCTTGCTTCAATTGGAATTCGTTAATCCTTAAAAACGGACAACTGTAAAGAGTGTCTGAAACATCGGCTGTATTCAACAATAGAAAAAAACTGATGCGGTCGATTTCCGAAGACCAAGAATATATGGAACTAATATTAGAGATGTTGTTCAAAACAACTGTCATATAAACCAATAATATATTTGTTGCTTTTTGGCTATAGTAATTATAGTCAAAACAGTGTTTTACAGTTTGAACTTGTGGTTTTATTGAATTAACTTTATAAAATAGCTCGAGTAAGTTAACTTACCTTTTATTAAAATAATCCACTATAACCTGACTTGTTCCTTCGGCAATCAGAATAAATCTTGGGCTTTTGATACCATACGCAATTGATAGTGTAGTTACTCCAATCTTCCATGTGTCTTTTAACTCAGTTATGCTTGGCTTCTGAACCATACTTTTAAACGTTGCCGTTACAAGCGAAGGAACAGAGCTATTTTGTAGTATTATGTAAGAGAAATTGGAATCAATAAGTACTGCAGTTCCAATTAAAAAAGCCACACATGTAATGGTAGCATCTGATGTTTCCGAAGATGTTAATATATCAACAAACTTATTTAAAATGCCATTCAATGCATTCTGGCTGATTAGCAAATCTGAAAATAAGGCAAAAATTATATTACCCATTAAGTAACATACTAGATATTTATTGGAGCAATGATAGTATGCCGCAATCAAATACAAATTAAAACCAGATGCTTATATAGGGGTGTGTAAGATTTTGAAATTTCAAATTGTAATGAAAAAACCACAATACCGTCTTTATCTTGTTGGCAAAAATAGAATTTATTTCTCGGTTCTACTTTTCTAGGTTAAGCCAAAAATTTCTCAATATACAGGGTGCTTCAAAAAAATGTATACACACTTTGAACTTCCATAGAAAATTTATTTACCGTTCTACAAAGTTAAATTTCAGGAAAATAGAAAGCTGAAAGTCCAATGTAAATGAAACATAAATAACAAATGTTAATACTGTTCAAATTGGTGACCTGCAGCATCAATACAATTCTGAGTACGAGTCACCACTGATTCTGTACATCGTATCAAAACGTCCAATGAGATTTCTCTACACACTGCTTGAATCTCATTCCAAAGAATGTCTAGGTTACGTGGTTTACGTTTGTACACCTCATCTTTTACTGTGCCCCACAAGAAGAAATCCAGTGGTGTAAGGTCTGGAGAGCGTGCTGGAAACTCGATTGGCCCCCTGCGTCCTATCCACTGTCCCGACAAATTTTGATCCAGGTAAGCTCGTACGTCCCTGTGATAGTGCGGCGGAGCACCATCTTGTTGAAAATAAAAATCATCATTACCGTATAATGCACGAATGGCAGGAAATATGGAATCAGCAAGCATTGTTAGGTAATTAATACCAGTTACAGTGCCTTCAAATCGAAAAGGTCCAATGAGTCCCCTTGAAGACAAACCGCACCACACATTTACACCAGGCAAATTTACAGCTTTTTCAATTGTAATGTGAGGATTTTCTTCACCCCAGTAAACACAATTGTGCCTATTGACAGTTCCATTAAGTTTGAATTGGGCTTCATCCGACCAAATTATGCTACCCATAAATCCCGGTTCACGTATCACCATCTCCTGAATCCATTCACAAAATTGCAACCTTCGATCTGGATCGTCGTCATTTAGCTGTTGCACCAGCCTTGGAATGTAAACACGATACTTGCCTCTCTTCAGAATGCGTAGCACGCTGCTAGCACTTACATCACTTTCACGTGCCCCTTGCCTTGAAGATTTGTTAGGAGAGCGTTGAAACAGTTCCAAGACTGCCGTTGATGACTCATCACTTGTAGCTGTTCGAGGCCGACCTGAATGACCTTTATGCACATCACACACTGTTCCATGAACTTCGAATTTGTCTCGTATGCGTGTAATTGTTAATCTTGAAGGTGGTTCTGTATCATACTCCCTTCTCCACTGTCTTTCAACTTCATTTACATTCTCAAACTTCCAGTACCACTTAATAACCTGCTTACGTTCTTCAAAACTCAAACATACGTCCCCCATGTTGATATTACAAATTCCAACTGATAAGATAACATAGAGGGACGATTATGCTGGCACCTGGCGAAGAAATATAACATTAGCCTTGTAGAGCGGGAAAACTACAATAGTTTAAAGTGTGTATACATTTTTTTGAAGCACCCTGTATTTTAAAAGTCTCAAATTTTTATAATTAAATTTCAGGTAGACAAATTTAATATATTTAATAATGTTCATGAAATTGTTGTAATATCAAATCTAAAGAAGTTTAAATTATTAATAAGTACTCGCGCAGACATATTTCTTATAATGATTTTTACAATTCTTACTTGTAATAACTCGCTCTTGGATCGAGACATTGGTTCCTTTATCCTAAAAACTCTAATCTCATTATTTTAAAAATTCCCGTTGTTGCCTTGAAGTCAAAAAGTAAATCTCATACAACCAGCTTAAACATATAGTTTTAATCTATTTAACCTATATAGAGCACATATGTGAAACTATAACTTTGATTATTTATAATAATTCTAAGGTAAGTTTAAAAAAAATGTTCAAAGAAAAAGTTTAATTTAACACATTTAGCCGAATTTTAAAATATAGAAAACATATACGGCATACATTAAACAGAACATGCTGAAAACATATACAAAAAAAAAGAACATAGATTGAACAATATAAATAGTAGGAGTTTCACACAAACGTGTCTATTTTTCATTAGTGGAACTTTAAATTGAAAAATTTAGCAAAAATAAAAAATGTATAAAACTAAACATATATCAAAATAGACATCACTAATTGTCAAAGTTGCAGATCAAGCACAACATATGAGAGGCAGATAATCCTACATACTTATACTAATAAATCAGGTCTTTAAAATGGTCTCGTACTTTAAAATTATCTATAAAATAACAAAAGAATACTGCCCAAAAATATGCGAAGCCTGTCTATGTTTATGAAAAACTTTTACAACTGCATTAGCAAACATGTTAATGCTTTCTAAAACATTGTTAACAAAATTTTACATTTGTAAAAATCTATTTCATTTATGAATTATAAAAGAAATTATTGGATATGAATGCTATATAAATAAACAGTACCAGGAATTGGCACATACTTTCTCACAAACATATTTAAATTACTAAACAGATGCATTGTGACTTCATAATTAATTGTAGGTGGGGTAGGAGAGGTGATTTATTAAAGTAGGAGATTAACTAATAAATATTATTATTATTATCTAGAGAAAACTATTCAATCGATTTCGAACAAATTTGCACCAAACACATCAATTAAGGGTCGGCTCTAGTTGTCGGCCATGTTGGCTGACACTCCATAACACCAATGTTAAATTAAAATCCAAATTTTTCCTTTATTTTTGATCGGAAAATTATAAACGATATGTAATTTTAAAGCTATGGTCAATATGCATGCAAATGGCTTTTTCAAAACGAAGAAAAATATTTTGTTTAATATTTATTAACAATTTAAAACATTGATTTTTAATATTTTTTATGTTGTCACTATTAATTATAGCAAAAAATTACCAAGCCATTCGGATGAAGAATTTTGTCCCCAAGAGTTTAGTATTTAAAAAAAAACGCTATTTGAATAATTGTGGGTTTTAAATGGATTTAGGATGAGCAATGTCCGCGTAACCTACCGCCGCTATAGGGAGTCGCAGGTTGCTTTCTGTTTTACTAGAGCCGAACCTTAAGGCTGTAAAGGTGCACGAAAAGAGGTCTTGAAAAATTTTGAAAAACAACCCCCTTTATGACCAAAAAAACCCCCCAAAATCAGTTATTATTATTAGCTAAACGAGAATTTTTAGAATGATGCGGTGTTTTGCATATGGTAGGGTACAATAAAGGCTACAAATAAGCCAAATTTTATCGAAACCGTTAGAGCCATTTTTTTACAAAAAAATAACTGATTTTTTGGGGGATTTTTTGCCAGAAAGGGGGTTGTTTTTCAAAATTTTCCAAAACCGTTTTTCGTGCATCTATACAGGCCTAATTGACATGTCTGGTGCACATTTGTTTGAAATCGATCGAATAGTTTTCGCTCTAGCTTTGTATACATACAGACAGACATTTTGTAAAAACCACTTTTTTGGACTCAAGGGGTCCCAAAACGGATATTTCCAGAAAAATCTCAACATCGATTTTTTTTTTGCGATCACTATACTTTCTCTATACTATAGTATAGTGAGAAAGTAAAAGAGCGACACATCACTAATTTTGGATTAATATTTTGAACTTGGAACAATTGGTCAAACACAATTATGATGTATTTCATCTAAAAATTTTTTTTTACCAAGTGTCTAATGTATAATGAGAATTCATAAACTCAAGAAATAATTTTTAATTTTGAAAACAGCCATGTGAATCTGCAGTCATGTCACCAAATGAAAGCAGGATCATGAGTTTTATTAACATAATACATTTAATTAGATTTATTTATATTTCAAATCGGCATATTCAGAAAATGCCGTTGCAATGATCGATGGCCGCCGCTTGTAGCAGTCTAGTTCGAACCAACGGAGACGGATTGTGATATCCAGTGGAGTGTAATTTATACTAAAATATAATTAATTATTGTAATATTCCGATAACTGTTTCTAAATTAGGCCGAAACCAAGCTATTTAGTCACTTGTTAAGTATGTTGTATCTTCCAGTCTGATGATTTATGTTGATGAGTTACTATAGTTTATTGAATAATAAAGCTGCTTCTCTGTATGTGGATGCCAGATGCGATGAATTATAAGAAGTAAGTTACAAGATTCGTGGCTTAATAGGTTACGATGGTAGGTAAACTGTTAACGTCTAATTATGCAATCAAATATATTTCCCCCAGGGTCTGTACGTTAAACCTTTACCTACAAATTCATTTTGTTTATAATTTTCATCCTTTATGCAATATGTATTGTGCTATAAATTGTGATTTATTGGGCAAGAACTCTTATTTCAGAAGGTGTCAAAAAGAACTTAGCAAGTACATAAATAAATAAATTACCTTTTTTCGGCACGCCAACTAATCCTTTGGTTGATTTACAGATTACTGCAGTTTCGGGCTTCGTGAGTCCATCTTCAGATAATATAAATTATTTTAGTTGTTATTAAAATCGTTCCATATGGAGCTTGTCAATCTCCATAAGCTCCATATGGAACGATTTTAATAACAACTAAAATAATTTATATGATTTGAAGATGGACTCACGAAGCCCGAAACTGCAGTAATCTGTAAATCAACCAAAGGATTAGTTGACAAAACGAAAAAAGGTAATTTATTTATTTATAAATTTACTAATCCGTTGGCTACAATGTTAAATTTGAAATTAGCAAGTACGTTTAAAAACACTGTATATTAGAACAACTGGCCAATGCAAGTGAACACACTCAAACAACCTTTGATATCATTTACTGCTAGTAAATGTGATACCAAATAGCTAAAATGCCAAATATGGACCTTGGTTATTAAAAAGTAAGAGATTTATTAGACTTACTGCCATCTCCTTTCACTCGAAGACAACTGTCCAAAATATTATAACTTGAATCATGCTTTGATACATTTGCAGCAACAGAAACCAAGATGTCAACTAACTGGTCGCTAAGTAGCCACTCTTTTACAACAGGATATGAATTGTTGCCTTGTTGTACGCACCATTTCAAAATATCATGCACACGTGTCTGAAAATAAAAACATTAAAATAAAACTAACTACATAATTAGATTATCTTGCCAAATTAACATTTTATATCAACTTAATCATTTTTTATTAGCTTAGGCATATCGTTACGGCCATCTCCCTGATTTACTGCATTCAATAACGAACCACGTTCCAAACCCTCTTGAAAATCTTTATCTACATATTATGAAAATATCAACCATATTTTCCAGTTATTTGGTGTTTTCAACAAAACTGGATTTGAAGCTTGTATTCTTATAATTTTAAATTTATTCATGAACCCTATTGTACTTTAGGAACAAAAGTTTATTAATTTATTGGCAGAAAGAAAAAAAATCTTAAAGTAAAAAGAATATAAAGAGACTTTCTTTAGAGGACACTCCTTGAACATTGACAACTCCAATGAGCAGATTTTCAGGAATAGAATTTTTCGATATAGGCTACCCTTTCAGGGAATGAATTAAACTATAACTCCTTTGGCAGGACACGGAACAGTAAAAATAATTTAGTTCATATTTTTGTTACCTCTGTTACACGGACATTGTTTTGCATATACATTAATTGTAACGGTTATACAGTAGAGCACCGATTATCCGAAAGCCAGTCATCCGAAACGTTGGTTAATTGAAAGATTCGAAATTCATGCCACGCCAACAATACACGAGTGCGCGCGTTGGTCCGGTCCGTTTCACTGTTCTAAGTACACTTGTAAATCTAACGTCATTTGTATCACTGACATCAGAGTTGTTTTAACTGTCCGTGCTGTTGTTTGTTGTGCTGTGTGACTTCTAGCTATGTCGGTGAAACGTAAACGTGTTGTGCTTAGTCTTTCTGACAAACTTAAAATTGTAGAACGACTAAAAAAGGGTGCAAGTGGATCAAGCTTAGCTCGGGAGTTTGGTGTGGGGAATTCAATGATAACTGATATTAAAATGAACAGTGAATCTATCACAAAGTTTGCTTGTGAAGACTGAAGCTGATGATGAAGAAGCCTTCCAATGCTTCGGGACTGCTATTAAATGGTTGGAACAGCAAGACGAATGCGATGCTGTGCAGCTGCTGTCTTTGAAACGCCTACGAGGCTTGGCGGCAAAAAACGAGTCTCAAAACTTTAGCAAACAAACATGTTCGACTTTTTCTTTTAGGTTAATTTTGTAATGTTTTTATCGCATCTAAAAAAGTTTATGTACTGTATGTGCAATACCTACTTTATATGTACTGTATGAATTATACATAAACTTAAATCAAAGTATTATTCTAGTCCAATAACATGTTTTATTTGGGTCCCACTATCCTCAACAAAGAACAAAACTTTTTTCCAGAAATGTTCGACTATCCGAATACGGCGCTCTACTGTATTTCTTGAAACTGACATGATATTTAATGGCCCTAGAAATGATTTCGCTTGTTCACAAAACTTTTAATAAGGTTTTGTTTCAAAAATTATTGTTACAAATTACCGTAGAGTATTTCTGGTGTAGCCAAAGTATTACTGTAATTAGGTTATAGCTACAATTAGCTCCTTGTAAATGTAAAAAGACATTATGTAAAAAGGTTAACTTGATACAATATGATAATTGTAAAAACTGTGGTGATATTGCAGAATATTTTATATTTGATAGACCTTTAGGAAATTGTTTCACTCTTATGTCTATGTACAGTACTGTAATTATTTTCTGCATTTTAAACTTTCGTAAACAAATTTTAGGTGCTTTACTGGTACCATGTATAAACACATTTTACAGTGTTCAGGACTAAAACTGGAACTATATTATCAAAAGTTTTACATTTATAAATAAAGTATTTCTTAAAACACCTGCTTTTATTGCAAATCTATGATTTTTTCAAATACTAAGTTCTTTAGGCACAATATACGGACATCTCTTGTGGACAGAAAAAAACGAGAAGGGTAAGTGTCCGTAAAAAAGAGAACAATGATTGTTTCCTCTTTGAAATGCAATACTGTCTTTCTCTAGCATTCTACAATTACATATTATGCTCATCGCTATTTCTATTTGGTGATACAAGTATACTTGATAACCTAATAGTTGTAGAGAAGAAGGTGCAACATAATAAAAGAGATTACAATGTTTTGACTCTAATCAGAAAAGTTCTGTTTTGAAGATTTAGATAGTTAATTCAATTTTCTAAAATGGAAATACACACAGCTGTAACAGTACCCGATCTGACTAGTTTTATTCCATTCACTTTTTAGTAACTGCAGCATCTGTATACACTTGTGCGCTGCTCGGAATAAACACCGCAAGTTCTCTAAATTAGTTCGGGGTGTTAGAGGTGCACAAGAACCGCTCATCACGATCCATCTCCTGCCAGTTTTCTCTACAAACACTTTGTGTGTTCGCAGATCAGATTTGGATGGGTGCGTGAGAAGTTTGTTGTTTTTCGTGAGCATTGTTTTGTTGTGATAGATTTGTGAGTAGCATTTATGGAGTGGTTAGAAGAAAATTCAATTAAACTTATCGTTGCTTATCGAAAAACCTCTTCTATGGAATCCTTGACAAAAAAACCCCTTTAAATAAAAAATTAGGCTTCACTTTCTGCATTTTTAGAAACATACTTTGTTTTTTTATAAACTTTTAGGGTGTAGAATTTACAATACGCCTCCTCGCCATATTCTAGTTCGAAAAAGACAACATTTTTTATTTGTAATAGCCTACTTACTAAATAATGTGAGTATAATATTTTTGTATACTTATAATAAATAAGCTTCAGTGCATGCTTTTTTAGAAACATATTTTGTGTTTTTATGTATTTTTTACTCATAAAAAAACAAATATTAGTTTTAGAAGACAATACACAAGTATAAAACAACCCGCAAAATTACATTTGAAGTTATTTTTGGGAAGGGTTTATGTTATCCTACATAATAAAGTTTTAAAACACTCATTTTGAAATTTGTGTTGGGCAGCGCGAAAGTGTATACGAACCTTATGATACCACAGAAAATAAAACACCTTCATAAAATTTTGTAAAATTAGCTCAAGTTTTCCAATTTTCATCCTGTCTAATACATATTTACATCAGTTAATGGTTATAAATACAAATAAAATATTTATAATGCATTTGAAACCTTAAAAAATAGCTCATATTACAAAATAAACGGCTTTTAAAACAAATGATTTCAATTTATTAAGACATACCTTTCTTAAATCTTGTAAAACTAGACATTTTTCTTCTTCTGTCACATACTGTAGCAATGTAAATATAATCGTAAGGGAATGTTCAAGTGGTATTGTATCATCCAACAACCAAACCGATAACTTTGTGCTATACATTTCTTCCCAGGAATGTATGCTTCCAACAGATTCTATTAATTTTTTAAATGTTTGTTCAGAATTGAATTCACTGACCACTTTACTAATCTGTTCAACTAATAAAGGTTGAATTCCAGAACTGTTATTTGTTAGTTGCATATAAAGATCTATTAACGTATTTTGTAAATTATCCACTTGTTTGTCAAAAATTTCCGATGGTTCAGAGATAGTAGATTTAAAAGCCTCATCAAGTTCTTTTTCATTTGCAATTTTCGGACTTTCTGGAGCTGAAAATTTTACCTGAAATAAAAAAGAGACTTCTTAATTAAACAAGATAACTACCATATTATTTAAAATTAAGAGCCATTCCTGATTTGTAATAAATAAAATATGTATATTTTGAAAGGAAATTATGTTTTGCAGTCGCCAAAAAATATGAATGATGATTCACAGGGTACTCACAGCTGAAACAAGTATTTGAAAGTTATTAATTTGAGTTAAGCCTACATCTTTAATAAATGCTAGCTTATAGTATGCATGGATGTTTTTAAGTAAAAAGGTAAACCTAATCTTGTTTACTTAAAGTACACAAGTATTAAAAGCTGCATTTCCCTCCGTTTATTTAAAAAGGCACTTTTTCCGAAGTTAGGAAGAAAAAGCCAAGTACTGTTCTTTGCTAGAGATGCACTTGTCCGAACATTGAATCCATGACTGGAAGCGTTTCTGGATGGCTTCTTTTGGAAGGGCTTTCAGCTGCTGGGTCGTGGCCATCTCAATGTCGAGAATGGTGTCAAAACGTTTTACTTTCATCGCATTTCTTATTTTTGGGAAGAGCCATAAGTCACGTGGTGCTAAATCTGGTGATTAAGGCAAATGGGAACAAACAGGAATACTTTTTCCGGCTTAAAACTCGCGAATCAAAAGCGACTTGAGGCACGGCGTGTTGTTGTGATGAAGAAGGTAGCCATTGAACCATTATTATGGTCTTTTTCTTCAAACATCGTTTCACAAACGTTCTAGTTCTCCCTTATAAAATTCGGGGTTTACAGGTTGTTCCCCTTGCGACAAACTATGATCGCACTATGCCTTCACTAGCTTTGACTGATGTGCCTTTTTAGGACTAGTGGGGTTACTGCTTTTTCATTGAGAACTCCAAATTTTCTTCTCAGTGTCATAGCCAGAGACCCAACTTTCATCTCCATTTACTATTTTCGCCATGAAGCCTGGATCTGCATGAAGACGATCCTTCAATTCCATGCAAACTGAGACAAGATTTTCCTTCTGTTCATCAGGTAAAAAGTCTGGAAACAAATTTTGCATTTACTCGTCTCACACGCAAATTATCGGTTAAAATGCTTTAAATGGACTTGTACGACATGTTAAGTTCTTTAGTAAGCTCTCGAATAGTCATTCGCCTGTTTGACCGAACGAGTTTGGCCACTTCTTACACGTTTTCATCTGTTTTTAAGGTCAAAGGATGTTTTGACCATTCCTAGCCTTCAACCGACTCATTTAAGCTTTTAAATCGCTCATACTTGTCAAGTCTTCAGAGTTACCACATTATTGCCATACACTGATTTTAATATTTCATGAGCTTCTTTGGCATTTTTTTTGCAACTTGAAACAAAAGTTAATGTTAATGCGTTGTTTGAAGAAATCCATCATGCACGATAGACAACCGGGTTAACACTACTCACTCTAGTGACTCTGGAAGCTGACTGACTAGTCAGAACGTGTTCAAACTTGACACTGCCAGTCTCAACAGATCAGAATATTGGACATATTAGATCAAATGGATGTAACGTCAGCAGTTGCTGCTATAAAAATTCGTTCACCATATTTTTTGATTACACCTTGTATGTGCAAATTTTTATTAAAATATGTTATACATGTAATAATGCGTTAAAATTAAAAAATGTTTCATGACAAGAGAAGCAATTTAATTTTAAATAAATTTTAGTTCATTTATGTTTGATTTTATCTCAAATTTAAAATTAAAGTTCATACTTGTATGTTACACTGTTTTGGAGATTTGGTTCACAATATTAACCAAAAACTTCACAAGAAGAAATATATTAAAATTTTGTAACGTAATAATTAATTTTTACAAATAATCCTAATGGTGTAAGAGGATTGAACTATACAAAATTATGCTTGTAACAGGGAGACAAAAATTGTAAACAAAGATGCACAAAAACAATAAACCTGATATTGCTAAATTTTGTATAATTCAAATCATCATTTGCAAAGAGGCATGGATATCTCTAGTTAAACATTACATTATCAAAACAAAACAGTTTTCTAGATCAGAAGAGAGTATCTTTTGTAGATTTTTTGCTGCAGGGTACAACAATAAATACTGCACTTTAATGGAAATATTAAAGAAATTGTGATGCATAATCAAAACAAAATATGAGGCATATTCAGTTGTGGTGTTCTGTGCTCAACCAAATGTTAAACTCCGAACTCAAGAGCTTATGTTATTTAACTGAGGCCAAATTAATAATTCACTTAGAAGTGCAGATTCAATTTAAATGATTTTCATCTAATTTAATATTTGAAATGTCTCCTTGACTGTCAGTACAACAACAAAAGAGATAAGAAATATTGGCAATCTTTATTTTGTATAGAGGGTTTTTATTATTTGCCAGAAAAGAAGTTTAGATTGTAACTGTCCTTAATTGTTTAGCTGTCAAACTGTCACAACTGTTTAAAATTGATTACTCCAAGTTTTAAAAACCTTTAAGGTAGCCTACTTAAATTTCTAACAAACCGTACACACGAAACTAATAAAATATATAAATATTTTTGCTTTGCGTGATTACTGCTGGCAGTCCTTTCTTTGGTCACTGTTTAAGTTATGACGTATGTTTTGCCTATTGTTCAGGCATTTTGAATCAAATTAAATTCTTTAAAATGATTAGCATTTATACAAAATGTCCTTGAACTAACTCTCTGGTCCCCTTTTGTGGATTTGTTACTGGGATCCAAACATTTCTTACAATGTAAACATGGATCTACGGTGCTTACTTTTTCGTCTGTCTGTACATGTTTTTTTACAAAATCATATCTAGAAAACGGTTTGACCGATTGAGTTCAAACTTGACATGAAGTTAAACCTAAAAATTATCTATTTGAAGAACAATAAGCGATTATATGCAATCATGTGTTTCGAAATAGCGGCTATTTAAAGATTTCAAACCTAATTAATAAAAACAGTACGTTTTAACAAAAAGTTTTAAGATACATTTTTTGTAGCCCTTTTAATTCCCTATCGGATGGTGTAACTGTCAAAACATTCGGATGAAGTATAGTAGTTAAGTTATGGAAAATAAAAGCATACATACCCACTATATTGTTGTGTTAACTGTGTTGGTAAAGCATGCCGTTTTGAACAAATCAATTTGGTGGTTGCAGGTAAAGGACTACGAGCAGTAATCACGCAAGACAAAGGTATTTATATAACATATCCAGCCCAGTGGGGCAAACACAAACATATCAACAATTAAAATAATTCATAATATATAATTATAATAAAATTATAATTTTATAACATTCAAAATTCTAGGTACCGGTAGTTCAAAATACCTTCAGATGTTTCTTTTCACGTTTCATTTTAGGATTTTTAAGCGCTATCAGTAGATTATTCTGAGCATGGAGAGTAGTTGATAGCATGTCTTTTTCTAACAACAAACTTTGCACAGTCATCTCACATAGAGCAACCAATTTTTCCCAAAATGAAACTAAAAGTTTGCTATAAATTTCTTCATTCTGCTTTGTCCAATGTCGAATCAGCTTTGATAAGCCGCAAAACAAAGTCACAGATGCATGTTGTAGTTTTGCTTCGGTCATTGCATACTCTACGAGAGGAAATATCTGCAAAATACAAGAATAAAACGTGTTTTAAAATGCTTCCATATTTAATAATTTCTTAAGCTTTTATAATTATTTTTTTGATAATTATAAAATCTAATTCAAACATCATTATAAAGTTAAAGTTTTAACTTTATCACATATTAACATAAGTACATCATGTGTTCACCAGTAAAATTTCATCAACAAAGTAGTACAAATTAAGAACTATGAAGCTGCTAGACACTAACCTGATTCATAAGAATAGAATGGCATAGCTCAGTATCCTCATAATTCACCATTACCAAATATCGCACACATTCAATGAATGATGTAATAATAGCTTCCGTTTCCGAAGAGCTACTGTGCACACTTCGTAACTTTAATCTAAAAAACACAGTTAAAACTGCAAATTATAATAATCTTAATAACTCAATTCACTCAAATTATAAAATATAGTCACTTGATAACACCTCATTAACTTAATTTATTTTATGTACAGTATGAAGTAAGAATAAGACACAGATTCAAAATCTGTTCAAAAATGGTAAAAAATACAACTTGCACAAAAACAACAATATATAATTGTTACAGCTGTTTCGCCATTAAGCATCATCAATGATGAAGACAAATTATTATATAGCTGTTTTTGAGAAATTTAATTTTTTACCTTATTATGGTCACCAAGTACCGACGGTGGTCACACTTAGCTATTAGGTTTAGGCTACTAGCCAAAGTGATATGGAGCTTGACTGTCACTCAGGCTGCCTATTTAATTGCATTACTATTTGTCAATACGTTTATATTGCGTTTAGATTTTATGAAACAATCTTCTATATTTTTGTTTATATTCTGTAGCATATAAACTACGAGGGCTGTTCGGAAAGTAACCTCCATTTTTGTGTAAATAAAACACAGAAGTAGATACACAATTTGTATTATATACATCTTAAAACTACGACTTTCGTTTACTTTTCAACATAGTTTCTATGAACATTTAAGCACTTATCATAACTATTAACTAACTTTGAAATTCCTTCTGCAAAAAATCTCTCGACTGTGCCTTGAGCCATCTGGTGACCGCATCTTTGAGCTCTTCATCCTCAAATCACTGGGAGCCAAGCATAAAGAGGTGGAAATCGCTGGGAACCAAATCTGGGCTGTATGGTGGATGCCTAAAAACATCCCATTTGAACTGGCCCAGAAGGTCTTTGGTTTTTTGAGCAGCATGAGGACAAGCGGTGTCGTGCAGGAAAATGACGCCAGATGAAAGAAGACCATGGCGTTTGTTTTGGATCGCCCGTCGTAGGTTGCAGGGTACGAATCCGCATTGATTGTCGCACCACGTTTTATAATTCAACCAGCAGCACCCCTTTTGAGTCCCAAAACACCGTTGCCATGAGCTTTCTGCCGGAAACATCTTGACAGGCTTTTGTTGGTTTGTGTGGTTGTGACCCCACACCTTTGCCTGTTGTTTAGTCTCAGGATTCACGTATTTGACAAGTTTCATCTCCTGTCACAATTCTGTTCAGAAAAGATTCTCCTTCTTGGTCATAACGGATCAGAAAATCCAGAGCTGAGGTCATTCGTTGAGTTTTGTGGTCCTCTTGTAACAAAACATTTCTGGACAAATGTATAGTTCCAGTAAAGTCTTGATTAAGTAAGTTAATATTGACCTAAGCAGATAAGATTAGAGTAATATTAGATAATCAATAATTAGTGTAAGTGTACTGGGAGACAGCCACTATATAAGGAGCAGTGTTCAGCTCCAAGAGTCAGTCTTTCCCAGGCTGCCAACCCAGATGTCCTTATCCCCTTCAGGTACAAGAGCGTGTTGAGCTCCCTCTGAGTCCTCACCTTCCCCATACATTGCCCCAAAGGACCACCTCCAAATCAGTCTGGGAATACCACTAGGTAACTTTTCTGTAAGAAGGCTTGTGAGTAAGAGCGATTTAATTGTATATACCAGAGGCAACAATAAACTATTTGTAACCAACCAGTGTATTTATTTGGCGCCCGAACCCTGGGTTATTTCTTCGACACAGCATCCTCTGGGCACATTTGCCTCATTAGGAAGTAAACGTTACATACTGAAAGAATTTTCGGGACCCATCGAGCACAAAACTTTCGGTAGCCTAACCTGTCAGTCACTATCTCGTACAAAACAGTCCTGGAAATTTTTGGATATTCTTCCAAAAGTTCTGAGATGGTGAAATGTTGGACTCGGAATGGCGGCACTACCACCTCCACTTCCCACGCAGTGAGCAAATAGAGGTTACTTTCCGAACAGCCCTCGTACTTCTAACCTGTTGGTGTTTCAATCGTTTTTACGTAGACACGTGATGTTTTGGACTTAATTGTTGTTACAATTAGTGATAATGCAAATAAAAGCGATGTTAATGACTTCATTGAAAATATTGACGTTCAATTGTAAATGTGTAGCAAAATATGAATAATAAATAATACATAGTTGTGCATACAAGGTCTGTTGGTTACATCTCATTGGTTATTGTTTAATTCAAAGTATTCCCATTCTCTATTTACATACTTTTCCCAGCATTGTTACCACTTTCCATTGAAAACTTTTGGAATACCCTTCAATGCCAGTGACGAATTCTTCTTAATATCAACATTGATGTCGAAGTGGAGCCCTTTAGTTCTGATTTTAATTTTGTGAAGAAGAAAAAGTCGCAAGGTCAAGAGAGGAGGACTGTTCTGACTTTTGGCACAATACTTCAGAATACTGACAAGAGCGGATGGGCAAGCACATGGTGAAGGAACCGCCACAACTGTCGTAACTTCTTGCTACATTTTAAAAACATTTTTGCAGTACTGACGAATGACTGTTTGACCTAGAGGGGAAAAAATTAAAATGCACAACTCCAATGAATTCGAAGAAAAAAAATGCAAGCAAGGATCGAGACTGTCATGCTTTTTTCGGCATGGTGATACTTTGTCAACCAATTGTGATGATTGGACTTTTTTCTCAAGGTTTGTTAACCCACTCTTACATAATGATCTTTTGAATAGACATATCATCATCAAGTTCTTGGCAAACATTCAAATAATGCACAATCTACACTTCAGTAATCAAACTTTACTGATCCACGTTAAATTTTTCATGATCCTACATATTTCATAAATAAACAAGCAAATAAGACGTTATTGCAACATACATACATAAACAAACACAAACAAATTAAACATTTTAAACTTACATAAACTTTGAAAACTAAATTTACATATACTGTATTATTGTCAAAAAAAAAAATCAGTTACCATATTTTTTTCTGTTCTTTAACTTTCAAACATTTGTTTAGAGTCAAGTCTCTCCATTTTCGTACGTTCATCACATCTAATGCCATTGAATCTTTTTACTGGTCAACATATTACTCAATATGTTACAAATATTACAATTTTGCTCCCACGAAATTCAGTAAAGGTTCCGACAAAGCAACAGATGAAGAAAAAGAAACAAAGGATGCCGCTTTGCCAATTGATTCTAAGAAAAAATACAGTTGCCGCGGAAGCAAGAGGGGAATAAAACTCACGCTCCCCCTCCCCTGTTCTGCCTGCCACAACACTAACACAATACACATTGCATACCTAAAGTTGCGTCACCCAGCTTTATTTTTCGGGAAACGTCCGACAAACAATCAATGTTTGAGACTTCGGCCAGTTACAGTAATATAAT
>JAGFPH010000455.1:334372-377598 GCA_018207615.1 Philaenus spumarius
GTGTTGTTTTTACGTCCAACGGTTGTTCATGTATTCGATTGTGTGAAAATTTCAAAGCAATGGCTGATTTCACACTTGGCGACACGACACCGACTCGGCACCGACACGATATCGACCCGATACAGCAATAATACCGATATCGTCACGATATCGGCAAACATCTTTCACATTCACCGACTCGACGCCGATACCGACACGACCAATTAATTGTACAAGCTATCGTGTAGATTAACCCAAAACATACATAGGACAAACAAGGATGTTCAAAAAAAGTTTAAGGAACATAATCCGTCTGCCAACAAATTACATAGCTAATAAAAAAAGTAAATGTGTGCTGTCGTGGAACCCCCTTCAGGAACGAAGTTCATCACTCCTTTTCTTCAATTCTTTTACCAGCCTTAAAGGCAACATATACACATAATTTTAATCTTTCAATTGCCGTTTATTATTATATTGTTTTTTATACAAATATTTGCTGTTTCCATACTTTTAATGTTATTATAATAAAGGTGTAGAATTAATTATAACACCAAAGCTAAGATGGTAAACACAGTTAAATGTCCATTAATTGTAAATACATTCAATAAACATAAAATGTTGGTTCACTGTCTAGGCCTAGTCTAAAATTATTGTGTGTTTGTTTAATTTATTTTACCTATCTTAACGGCAAAACACATACAATGATTTTAGGTTAGGCCTAGACTTAAAATTACTTTCTAGGCCTAACCTTGCATAAATACTGATCAAATTTATGGGCCTATAAAAATAATTTTCCGATATCTTTATTCGGTGAAAAATTATTTGTTCATGTCTTCAGTAAAAAAACAAACATGGCTTACTTTCCACAAGTTCAATTAATGTCACAACTTCATATTTAAAATGAGACATATTTATTATTTATCTAACAGAAAAAAATATTTAACGAGGCCAAATTATTATTTATTGATTACCATAGTAACCAGTAAACAAACTGAGACGATATCGTACCGATAAAGAAGGGAGACCAGCAGCTCGCCGACATGTCGGCGCCTGTAACGACCCGACACCGATATGTCGGTGAGTGTGAAAGCTACTCTTAAGTTTACGTTAGTTTTCATGACCGACAACATCGTTCCGATATCGTGTCGGTGCCGAGTCGCCAAGTGTGAAATCAGCCAATCGATGAAGAACTTCCAGAGGTTTAAGATTTTGAACAAACGAACATTAAAATTTTTATATATATAGATTACAAATACAAAAAAATAATTAAATAATAATAATTAATACGAGAGTATGGGACACATACTCCCATACTTTTTAAAATATTTACTTACTTTTCTGAAAACATGATTTGAATTTATTACAACTTTATTAAATTTTGGAGTTTTTGGTAATTTTATTTCCCTGTTTATCAATATTTATTTTTCAAAGACAGCTGCTAAAATGAAAGAAACAAGATTTAAGATTAAATTTATTTGTTTCCGAGACTTACTTCAACAACCACAAGCGTATGTAAAGCCGCTTCCCAGACTATAGGTAATACCGTGGGATCAGCTTCGTCCAAGTTACCAAATACTGCAGTGCCCAAGTGTTTTCCTTCGTCGACTAATAGAAAAGGAGCTTTCTGACATAAACTGATTAAAGCAGTGAACCATGCAGCTCGGATCTGTAACAGTTAATTATTTTGTTCACAAGATTGTAACGTTTGCTATCACTTCATAGATTCTGCAGATAATATCAAGCAATTCAACTCAGCTGTGGCATAATCAAGAAAGAAATTTAATAATTTGAATTTATACATAGACTTTACCAGAATTGCCAGTTTTGAATTTTGCCCAATACAAAGATTTAGTGATGCAATTTATTTTGAATCCTAACAATATTTTTCCAACAAAGTGAGAAACATGTAATATATTTGTAACTTTGTCATTTAAACTATACATTTACTCTAGACTGATGACATAGATCTAGCCTATTCCCGTAGGGTGTCTACTACAAATCTGAAAAGGCGCCCGAATACAATTAATCATGCAAATTCTATGAATTACCAGTGTTGAAACGTTATTTAAAATATATGGAGGAATGTCCGCGTAAGAAATGGTTGCCCAAATACAACTAACTGACCTAGTTCAGTTTAATAAAAACAGTGTTAAAATATTATTTAAAATACAATAGCGAACACCCATGGAAGACATTAACGCCCGAACAAAATTAAGAAATATTGGCGTTAAAACATAATTTAATATACCACAGTAAATTTTCACGAAAGATAACGAAACCCAAATACAATTAGGCAAAATAAATTAAATACCAGTCATAAAACATAATTTAAGTACCATAATGAATGACCACAAAGGAATCGATATCCGTATACAATTTGTAAACTACCAGTGTTAAAATATTGTTTAAAATGCAATGGAAATGTCCGCAAAAGAATACGATGTCCGAATATTATTTGCGCTAATTTTATAAAACGCAATCTAATAGATAGATATTTTTATTTTCCATGTGTAACATACAACATAACTTTATAACATTGTATTTGCAGCAAAAAACAAAACAAAACAACAAACTAATTATAATTCTTCTACATAAAACACATGGAAAATTAGGTAATCCTTAGGATAAGCCTGTTTTGGATTTACCATTTTTTTTTATCCCTTGAGTTAGAAGAAAAAAGGAAAGAATAAAATCTTTCTGAGGTGCCCTTTACATTTAGCACTTACAGTAACAAGTAATTATTTTAATTTTTAAATACAAATTTTAATTTTAATTCTAAAGGGTGTAATCAATAATAACAAAAATACAAATAATAATAAGCCTCCTTGCAAAAAACAATATTAATAAATAACGTTAAACTTAATCTAAACTTAATTAATCCTATGATATACTTATAATTCTATTTACAATCTTCTTAAACAAAACACATAATTTCCATACAAACAATATAACAGCCACTTTTATTTTAAAAGATACTCAATATCATTTATCCTAAACAGCCATTCTCTTACTGATTTTGAAAACTTATCAAATGTACTGCACAACTGGATCTCCTTTGGTAAAATATTGAACAATTTTGCCCCTCTAAATAGAAAACAAATTTTGAATGCAGTTAGTTTTGTTTTAGGTAAAATATTAACAATCTTACGTTTAGAATATCTTTGGGGTTTGTAATCATTATTTATTTCACCACTTGCTTTAAAGAAATCTGCAAGTACCTTGTACACATACAAGTATCTAAGTGGAAGTATACCAAATGATCTGAATAGTGGTAGTGAATGCTCCATTTTATTTTTAAATGCCATTTCTCTTATAATATGTTTTTGACTTTTCACAAGAGGTTTGATAACCGCCCCATAGATACCTCCCCAGCATAACAGGCCATACTGAATACGAGACTGAACAAGCGCAAAATAAATTTGAATTAGCAATTCAGTTGGGCACATTGATCGGAGAAAGTAAAATTTTCTAATAATTGAGTGCATGTTCTTTGTAAGTTATCAATGTGACTCCTCCATAATAATATACAACAGCATACGTCTACGAAAAAATCTACTCCCGAGAACAATTTGCTCTTGATTATATGAAATACCAGCATTAAAACTTAATTTAAAATACAACAGGTAAGATCCGCAAAAATGTAATTTAGATGACAGTTGTAAAATTTGAAAAAAGTGAAAATTAAATGTCGCTATTTGGGGGGGGGGGGGAGGAAAACACGTAAAACAAAGGCAGTTCGTTGAGTCTCCCACAAAAAAACAAATCCAAGGTCTTGTAAATCCGTATAATGTCCAAAATTTGTTACCTGACCTAAAATAAATAGAATTATTATACTTTTAATTACTTTTGTTACAGATTTATAAAATTCGTTACTTTTCGTTGCAGTAGACACCCTGATTCTACAGGCACGTTACCAAACGAATCCATAAGCAGTGGAGCCTACTTTACCTTCTTATGTACAAATAACTGACCCTACATATGAATAAAAATAAAGCAAGAAGCGTTTATTTAACAAAATAATTGCCTAAACATTTTACTGGGGAAAATATCTACATGCATCAAACTAAGAATGTTTTTCCCTAACAATATTTATTGTTAAATGCTGAATTGGGTTAAAATACAGAGAATGTGATTGCAAATACGGAACACTGGAGATTACATTCAAAATACGGAACCTCCGTTCTAAATAAGGAGAAGTGGCAAATCTGCTTTACCAAAATTAAATGAATTATTTGAAAATTTATGAAATAAATCTTGTGTACCATTCATTAGAAACAAGAAATAAATCAAATTTATTGTTAACTAAATCTCTGTGATTTTATTTCACTACTGATTTATTAAATATTATATATTAATTTTATAGAATGGTTTCCAAACGTGAGGCATGACAATTATTGCAAGATCCCTATATATGTAATTTTATACCAATCCAACAACTTAAGAATTGAAAATACAGAAAATCTCAGACTTCTATGCACCAGAAACACGGTGTACTTATATATTGATAGCGAAGGTACAAGCTTTGATCACTTTAATCTATTTGCAGAATGAGGCAATTTTGGTCCATATCCAGATACATCTAAGGTTTCTAACTATCGAAGGTTTCTCCATATTATGCACATACATTTTAAATTTGTTGAGGGGACAAACTCTTGGATCATCAAAACATAATTCAAGAACACATGTGAATTTTCATATTTTTTAAAAACTATTATTTATAACATTTTTGCAGTTATAAGGGGACACTTAACGACTGATAAGAAATGTTAACTCATACCTAAAGACGTCTTAATCAATGAATTTCTCACCATATCCTAATCGAACCAAAATTTCCAGACAGAATTGCTGGTACCGTAAGTGACTTTATCTGCAGCGGTAATATTTTGTACTTTGATGAAATTGTATTTATTCAAGTGTAAAAGTTTTCATAATGTGTTTCGTGAAACTGTAGTATATAATGAATTTATTTCAGATTAAATGTGAATTTATTTTAATTTATATTTAAGATTTTACTTTCTCACTATACTACAGTATAGAGAAATTATAGCGATCGCAAAAGTTCGATGTTGAGATTTTTGTGGAAATATCCGTTTTGGGACCCCCTGAGTCCAAAAAAGTGTTTTTTTACAAAAGGTCTGTCTGTATGTATGTCTGTATGTATACAAGCTAGAGAGAAACCTATTCAATCGATTTCGAACAAATTTGCACCAAACATGTCAATTAGGCCTGTATAGATGCACGAAAAATGGTTTTAAAAATGTTTGAAAAACAACCGCCTTTTTGGCCAAAAAAATCTGTTTTTTTTTTTACAAAAAAACGGCTCTAACGATTTTGATAAAATTTGGCTTATTTGTGGCTACCTTAATCCTACCATATGCAAAAACCCGCATCTTTCTAAAAATTCTTGTTTAGCTAATAATAATAACTGATTTCTTGTTTTTTTTACCCCCTCTCCTACTTTAATAAAATTATGAAATCACAGTGAATCTGTTTAGTAATTTAATATGTTTGTGAGAAAATATGTGCTAGTTTCTGGTACCGTTTATTTAAATTTGTGTTGAATTAGATTAAAGATTTTAATTTATGTACCAGTTATGTAGAAAATTAATGTATGAGCACCTTTATAATTGAAGTTATTTAAATCTATAATTATAAATTAAATTGCAGGAAATTATTATGTAAAAATAATAAAAACAGACATGAATTGACAAAGGATGTGAAGCCACTGTAAAACTTAAAACACAATATCAGAGAAACTAATACCTCCCAAAATCTCTAGAAAAATCTGAAATTATCATCAACAGGAGCTGGCAGTAGAAACAGATGGGAAGTAGCTAAAGCACTATTGTCCATTGCCAAATCAAAGCAACATAACTTTGCAATAACATGTACGACATAAATTTGTTAAAAAGGACTTTTAGAGAAGAAAAGAAAGCAATTCAGGAAATTTCAATATATTTCATAAAGAGGTGTAGAATTTGTACAGTTTTTGAAGTTATACTTCTTTGCGCCCGTTTTTTTTTATATTTAATTGACATTACGCAAATAATAGATTTCATAATGGTTGAAATTTTTTAAAGTATGAGAAATATTCTACTTACAAGAGGAGTTTCATGTCTAGCATATTTCCAAAACTTTGCAGCTTTAACAAGTTGTCGATTAGCCTCTGCTGAGTTCTGAATTTGTTCAGAGGGCAACCGATTTAAGTAGAAAGCATAACCATGTAAACTGCTAATAATAACCCGTTGATATTTGGCTTCCATTTCTTCTGCATTATTTTTTCTGTAAGTTCGATTACAATTAGAAAATATCAAACTGATAACAATATTTGAATTGATGAGTACTCTAATGAAATACCATAACTTACTTTCCATCAATGAGCGATTGTGCTGTATGAGTCAAGAGGTTGTTGAAGATGTAGTTGAGGATCTCTTCTTGACAGAAAATGATTGCTTCAGTTATTTTGTTTGGAGGAAAAGCTTCCTGAAAGACGCAGAAAGGAAAATATTATTTAACCCTATAACTGGTCATTATATTTTTCTAGAATGGTAGGGCAAATTTTAGCCATTTCGCAACATAGTTTTATATAAATTATAAAAAATTGAAAATAAGTTTAAAAGGTATCATGTTATATATTTATACTGGAAACGGCTTAATTACATCTAAACAGGTTACATAGGGTAACCAGATTAAATGTAATTGATTACTGTACTAAAGAAACTATTCTGGGATATATCTGAAATTTTTGTCCACCATCTTGGATTCAACTTTTTTTTTTAAATAGCTACATACCCATATGGCACATCATTTCGATGTGAAATTTATCGATAAAAGCAATGGTGAAAACCGTTTAACGATATCTTCAACGATATAATCATTAAAATTTAAAGATCAAGGTAAAACCGCTATCTCCAACCTCTGTCTACATTTATTATTAGCGATTGCAAAACATAAATTACGTTTTGTTTAACATGGTAATTCTTATGCTAAAAATGAGACTGCAAACAATTTTTAATAATATCTCATCTTGTGTAATTTTTAATTACTACGAATTAATAGAAAATACATGTTATTAATTAATACATGTTATTACAATTTCATTGTCAAAATTCACAAAGAAAATTATCGATTAATTGACTGGGGGGGGGAACCCTCTAAAAATAGACAAGCGAAAATGGCATAAATTTAATTATATCTAAAACCGTCAATTATAAGCAAATATTATACTGTAAAAGGGTATAATAAAGAATATTATTTAGCCATTAGAACACTGTCTGAAATGATTGTAGTGTATACTGTCAGTTAACTTTTGTGATTAATGTTGATAGATCTGGCAACACTGTCAGTTAGCTTATTTCTGAATATTGTCATTATCATAGAAGAAAAACTAGGTTAAACTATGTCTATTACCTTTCAAAGAATTAGAAAACAGAAGTAAATTGAGTCTGGGGCCGAGGCCCTAGCGACTTCCCAAGGTTCTGAGTTTTTTATTAGTGATTCCTACAGAAAAAAGGTGCAAGATTTGATGAAAGACAAGAAAACTAAATGCAAGGAATTTATTGATAAACCTTATAAATTCTGTCACTAACTTGAAAAGCAAGTGTGGCGGTTGAAGCAGCCGGTGCATATGTGTCGTACTGTCCTGTGAACCAAGGTCCTGCCAGCTGTTTGAGATGAGGGGCTATGTTTCGTCCAACACTTGCCACAACGGCTCGATGAGCAGAGTGTGCTCCTTCTCGAACTCGATGTTCCATATCTGTTGCTAGTGCACAATACAAACGAGGCCAAAACGGCAAAATAGCTTTCACAGCCGCTGGGTCTGATTCTCGACAAAGTGTAGTGAACTCTTGAAGCGCCTGACTCAACATAATAAAAGATTTTATTAAGAAACATTATTTTTGAAGATGAATTAGAGTATTTTGATTAAAGAAACCAATTATCATATTTTACCTACGCAAGAAGAAATACAGTTCATTGTATTGTCAGCTATATAGTATCAAAATAATATATACTTTTTACTAATGAGACTAGAATTATTTAAACAAGCAAATTACAAGTAAAAGGCAAAAGGATTTGAAAAAAGAATGAAAATGAGTTACTAATCAAAATTAAAATTGTACATTTAAAGTAAATACTACGTTTTTATTTAAAAATCAAATTTCTCTACTACTTTTCTGTAAGCTTATAACAATTTTGTTACTGCCTCCCTTTTTTCTTTTCTCATATAACATTAGCTATACAAAATTACATTTGATGAAGATAGACAACTATAGATTCGCCCATAGCCTTCACACGTCACCTGCTCTAAATGTTGAAAGAAAAAATAAACGTCTACTAATACAAAACAGAGCGTACTGAGTTTTAATTAATTTCTCATATATGCGTACATTTCTTGTTAATATTGGAATAGTTTTGCAATTTACTCTTCCTTTATTTAGGCAATCAGACAACCTACACAATGAAATATTGAATAAATAAAATTCCATACCTTTAACTTAGTTGTTGCATCTTTCTTGTTCATTTTTTTCAAAACAAGTTGAAAATCTTGATTAATTTCAGGATCGAGTTCTTCACTAAAATTAGTCATCACAGGTTTGAGGACATTAAAGCCTACGAAAGGCGCTGCTTTGGATACCAGCAGTTCTGCACTGCGTCCACTATTTGCGGGCTACAATAGACAAGAAAAATAAACAAGTTTTAGCAAGACTCAGAGACTTTGATTTATTCAAACAATGAAAGCACAGTACAAGGTATTGGCTAAAATAAGCCATTACTTAAAATATATTACTTAAAATATATTTTGCCTGAATGACGCTGCTACATTGTACTTAGAGATCTATAAGGATAAATTATTATAAAAATAATTTTTTTTTAGGAGAGTTCAAACAAAACATTTGACCATTTTCTACATTATTTTTACGAGAAAAGACTGATGCTCAGGAATTCCACTAATCCGTAGGCTATACATTTCGATCGTTGGTATTTTTATTGTATTTTAAAAATTTATGTTTTTATATTTTTTTCTTTTATTTAACCCTCGAACCGGCAGACGGTACATAATGTACCGTCACTCCAACACATTTGTAACGAGTGATGTGTTGAATATTTGACCCATTAAACATCTTTCAATCTCAAAAAGACACACACCAATGGAAAGGTAATGTTTCAAACTTTAATTTTTGTATTTACAATTTCTTTCTAAAACATACGTAATCATTGTTGCAGTTTATTAGTTTTCTACAAATCAAACGGCGCCTGAAAATTCATACAAAACATAACGAAATAACTCAACTTTCGTCAATCTCTAAAGCCCGCCCAGTAGGTTTTCTTAGTTAAACCTATGTATCGATGGATTCATCACAATTTACCCTATCCAAAACTTCCATCCAATCAAAAATAGGACAAATAGTTCTGAAGTTGTGGGGCGTTTTGTAGACCCTTGCAATTGGTCAGTTTTCCAACCAATAAACAGCGTTATTTATTTCATGTGATATCTGTGTGACCTCAATAGTTTTTTAGAGATATTTTGGTATCTTTGTAAACATAATGCTTCAAGATAACTTTCCCTGTAAACCAAATATGCTATATTTGAACAGTTTATTGTGTAGGACCGTGGGAAAGTGACTGCTAATACGGTCTCATCTAACGTTTGAATCTGAAGCCTAACAGACTTTTACAACATGGCTAGACATAGGAGTTTGCGCGCGCATCTTGTACAGACGAGAGTTTTCTATATTTTTTCTAATTTTTGTTATTCAAATAATTCTAAGTCAAACACTTTTATGAAAAGATAATTTACAAGTATACAGTTCAGTTCTTTGATTTATTCTCTACACTTTGTTATAATAATATTTTACTTTTGGGCAAAGCATATATATTAGTAAATTACGTTTCTAACTTGGCATACTTTTGATAGCAGTCTTGTAGTAAAAACATAAAAACTCGTGTTTTCAAAATAAGAAATTTGAAAATGTTAAATGTTTTTATACAGTTCTATTTAGAACTAAATTACAAAACTTTTTCACATTTATGGAAAAAAATTACAAAAAATGTTTACTACTTTTTATGTAGACTTAAAGTTGAACTTTTATTTTTCGTAACTGAACATTTTTTGTTTCTTAAGCTAATAACTTTGTAACTTTTACATCTATAATTTTTTTACTGGCATATATATATATTTGTTGAACCTTTTTCTACAAAAAAGCTATGGAACACTTTTGGATTGGGGTTCATTTACTATTTTTGGCGAATTTTTGAATAAATGCTTGTACACGCCAAAAAATCCATTTTCGTTAAAGCTGCCGGTTCTAGGGTTAAGAAATGTAGAATGTGTTTTATCTTTCTGCAACAGCAAAAACTTTCTGCGAGTGTGGGCGTTTTAGTACTAAATTAATCATAGGTTTTATAGGTGAATAAGTAAGCAATTCACACATGATCAATTCTTAGTTTTTATTGGGATTAGTAATTACTTTAATTTCTATAAAATACTTTATAAACAATTATGGATACGCCTTTAAACTTATTTAATCCTTAATCCATAATTTTACTTTACATTTTCTTAAAACTACTTTGAAACATGGCAAGGATTCATTCAAATCTTCCTGTATTCTTAAAACTTTGGATGTTACTGCTTGGGACATTAATTTATCTCTTGAGACTGGTTTGAAGTGGTCAGTTGGCCTAGACTCGCTCATTATGCCTACATCGGCCTCAACTTCACCACATTCTTCTGTCTTCTTTTCTTTTTTTTACGTGGCAAAAATCTCCACTGTTGGCATATTTATACTTAACTCCAGCACTAGGATGCTATCTCAAATACAGTAGAGCGTCGATAATCCGAACGTCAATAATCCGAAACGTCAAAAATCCGAATACGTTCTGAGACAGCCCCTGCAAAAATTTTGTTTTCGTTTTTGCAAATTCCAATTATTGCGTCTTTAAAAATTTCACAAAAATCTTCATCGCGGTTTGACATTATTATCTCTTTTTAAACACTTCTTAATACCTGCTCTTCCACGCCCTCACTGCAGACTGGCTGTCGGTATTTTCACTGTCACGCTAATAAGCTGCTTTAGCAATAAACATACAGAAAGTTTATTCATTTCTCTTTGTGTAATCATTATAACAGTGTGTTGTACATACAGTAGTGTACTGTGTAGGCCTACAGTATATTTTAATTTTTAGTTTGTGTTGACTAAAATATACAAGTGATCTTTTAATTATGTACTGTACTGTAATTGAGAGTTACTGCATGTACAAGTGTAATCATGTTGACCCTACTGTGTATGTGCAGGTTTTTCTAAATCATATTATGTAAGTAGTCTTACATACAGTATTGTAATTACATTACTGCTTGTACTGTTTAACCACTTTAATCGATTAAAGGGCATATATTTTAGCCTAAATGACATTTTCTTAGTTCTTTTCAAAAATCCGAACAAATTGATAATCCGAACCCTCCTCGGTCCCAATTAGTTCGGATTTTCGACGCTCTACTGTAATGAGTTTTGAGATGATTTTTCTGAGCAAACAACACGCTCACCAAAGGCAGCCATGTTCTCAAGTCACGCGTCAATAGTAATTCACAATTGTCACTAAACAAAAAAACGCGACTTGAAATTCTAATGAGGCAAACGCAAGGACCCTTGAGGGCAGAGTGTGTTTAAAAGAGTATGGCAGAACGAACAAGTGCCGCCATTTCTCTACAAAGCTAAAGCACATAAGTGTTAGTCAAGTGTATATAGATACGGTTTTCAAGAAATTACGGAACCATTCAAAAACTGATCAAAGATCTGTCATACTCTCTTACACAAGAGAGTAATTTTCACTCAAATCATGCAATTTTGTTTTCACAACTTTGAGTGGATTGTTCTGGACTATTTTTGATAACCTAATCAATAACAGGGTATAGACCAAATTTTCGTTCTTGCCTAGCAAAAAATGTTTATTCTATCTACATGATATCTTTCTGCGACAATGTCATGCCTTCGCTTGATGTTCTGCTTTGGGGAAAGCTATTAAAGGTGCAAAAACATACAATATCTGTGTTTTACTACACTTTAGGCCTTCTTATACAAAATTTAGTCTTCATAGTACAATATTCTAAGTGGTCAAATGTAACTGGTTACAACTGAACTCAAACAACATAGGATTATACAGTAGTGCATGAGTAATGCACAGTTCATTCTATACACACAGTGTGATAAATATCTAAAGTTGTAAAGAATAAAAATAAAACAAAATTAAAAATGACTCAGGAACAAAAATTATCTATCAAAAGTATTAAACTCTGTTGGTTTCTTTTGTCATAATGATGAGAATCAGCTGAAGTTACACTAATACCTCATAAACATATATAGTCTGCAGATATGGTGCTGAGTTGTTGTTCCAGACAACGTAGAATAAGGTTATAGGCTGCAGCCACATCTGTGTGTGGCACTTGTTCCGAACTATTTCTGAGTTCATCATCATTCCACTGGGTGACAGATATTACAACTGGGTGACAGGTTTTGATGATCTTTATTACTTGTCATTTGTAAACGTAGCATTCATTTGTAAACATTCCCTTGATCAAGTTCTTTCTGATTGTAAGCTTTGTAGACTGGAAGATCTCCTGGTCTATAGGCTGCAGCAATGATGTTACATTAGGGGATAAGAAAGCTTCTTTGATATTTCCTGCTGTTGGCACAGACATGTCTGGGTGAAGGGATTTAAGGAGAATCGCACAAGTTAGTAAAACATTTCCTTTGCCTATTTGTTTCTCTGCTGGGACAAATTGATTATGGAACCACTAATTGAAAAACAGTCTCCATCCGTCTACGGTAAGCATTTTTTACTATGGTACTAAATTGGGAGGTGATTTTAATGAATCAATCATCCTCAAAAGGAAGCTTGTAATTTCTCAAACCATTGCTAGGCCTACATACTATCAAATTCATATGCTCTTTATTCATTTTAACCCTACAACCGGCAATGTTTAAAACATGGATTTTTTGGCGTTTGCAAGCATTTTTTCTAAAATTCGCCAAATATAGTAATAATACCCCAATCCAAAAGTGTTCCATAGCTTTTTTGTAGAGAAATGTTCACAAAATTCATATACAACCAGTAAAAAATTGATTGATGTAAAGTTTACAAAGTTATTAACTCAAGAATCAAAAAATGTTCAGTAACGAAAGGAAAAAGTTCAACTTTAGGCCTACGGTACATAAAAAGAAATAAAACTTTTTTGTAATTTTTTTCAAAATGAACAAAAGTTTTGTAATTTAGTTCTAAATAGAAGTGTATAAAAATAAATATCAATTTCAAATTTATTTTTTTGAAAACACCAGTTTTTATGTTCCTACAACAAGACTGCTAACAAAACTAGGCCTAGTTTAAATAGTAATTTAGGAATACTATATGCTTTGCCCAAAAATGAAATATTATAACAAAGTGTAGGGAATAAATCATAGAATTGAACTATAGGCATATACTTGAAAATTATTATTTTATATAATTAAACTTTTTCACATGGTTTTACTTGTTCCACAAAATTTGAATAAACGGTCAAAAGTTCTCGCAGATCCTGCCGGCCTAGACAGTTGGGCAACGTGTAGAGAAACCGTGGGAACTCTGCATACTTATTGAATTCAACAAAAGTCTGTATTTCCCACGACTGTACGAATAGAATCGTAACAGTAAATTTGGTTTACTTTACCCACGAAATGTTAGGTTGAAGTTTTCTCTACAAATCGAAACATATCTATGAAAATATATAGAATTGTAACAGATATCTCGAATGCAAAATATGCTTTTTCATTGATTGAAAACTGTCTAATTGCAAGCGTTTACAGACAACTTTATATTTTCAGAACTGTAAGAGTGACGTCTGATTGGAAGGCAGTTTTAGAAAGTTCAAATCTTGACGAATCCAATGGTAGGCTATCTTTATATTATTTTCAAAATAGTTCTCTTGAGCGATATTGAGCCTTAGAGAAATGATGTATTTGCGTAATTTCCAATTGCTTTCTACGCCGCATCAATTTAGAAAACTAAAATTTTAAAACGACGATTACATTATATGTAAATATACGTTTTACAAAATATTTGTAAATACAAAAATTAAAGTTTGAAACATTTCTTTTCAAATGGTTTTTGTTTTATTGAGATTAGATGATTTTTAGTGGGTGAAATATTTGATATAGTCAGACGTTACAAAAGTGCCGTCTCGGTTCGCTGAGAGGACACTAAAGTGTTGTATGCCGGTTGTAGTGTTAAATCCTGGTGTTTTTTGCCCACTACAAAAATTTTAATTGGAAATACAAAAATAACTGAAACAACACGGTATCCTCCAATGAGGCTATAGGCCTAATCTACTTCTTGTCACAGTTAAAATGTTTTTTCGGTAAAAACTACAAGCTGTTACTCAATTCCCTTTAATTACTTCGGCAAGATTACTTGATCAGTCCTTATTTTGTCCGCTACATTAGTTTTAATTAGATTACAAAAATAACTGAAATAACACAATAACCTCTGAGCCTATTCTTCTTGATGCCGCAAAATAAAATTTTAACAATCTAAAACAAGTATTTACAGAACAAATGACTATAAACAGCCCTAAAAATTGGATAATTGAATTAACAATATTAACATTGTCAAGCGCCAACCATTTTGTTGAGGTGATATAAATAGCAGCGTTGCCAAGTTTTTTTGAAAACAAGAAGTCCTGCACTATACCTAAATATTTCTCTTTCAAGCGGTACTACATTTAATGTTATTTGACTAATAATGGACTGTGTTATATCAATTAAATTAAAGTGCATACGCACTTTACAACCCCAATATCCAAACTGTACAGAATGAGTTCATGTGATGTCAGGCCTTTGCCAGTTACAGGACTGCTGTGGTACCGGTACCGGCGCAACTTTACTATTCGACTCTACGCCATATTGCTGTAGCGGTGCCAACATAAATGCAACGAATGTTCTAATAGAGTACATCATTGTAATATTCAATTCAATTTCTAAGTGTCTGAAATAACAGAAAACCGAAAATAACTTTAACAAAATGTATTGTAATGAATTATAAATAGAAAATAAAACACTTTAAACTTTCATCGTCTGCAAACATATGAGCGTAGAGCCGAATATTAAAGTTACGCCCCGGTACCAACACAAATATGTTCACAAACTAGAAACATACTTTGTTTCGGTTCAGGTTTTATTTATTTTTAGAGTGGCATTGTAGATTAAAGGGCATTACTGTAATTTAGCCCCCAATTAGCCTATCAAAAATAACTTGATGTAAATAACAAAAGATGTATATTTAGTGTACATTCCACATTGTATGAATTATGGTAGAATTTTAAACGTGACATATTGATTTAAATGATAAAAACATTATTATTTGGTTTAATTCCATACTACAATAATTTAAATTAAATATATTTAGGGAACATTTTACGTTATTAATGACGTAACATAACCTAATATTTCTTACCCTAGCATTGTTCTTTGTCCTATTTGCTTGTTTGTGTTTGCCACCCATTGTTTTTTTTGTAACTAGAAAAGAGAGGTTAATCAAAATGAGTTGTTCGAACCCATATGTTTTTACTGAAAATTTAAAATACTGAATACAAAAACGGAAATAATACACAAAATCACTAACTCTCAAACAGCTGGTAGAAGGTGTGTTTTGATAATCGACAATCGAATTTGACAGTCATAGAAACGTAAACGAACACTATAATCGACAGATTAAGAGAGAAGCATAGATGAATGAAATAACATTTTGGCATAGATTGAAGAGTTATAAATTCATTGAAGGTAAACATTTTCATTCTTTCCATGAAGTTGCATTAGATAAGGAGTTGAAAACTTATTTTTTTAATAACTTTGAGAAGTACTTCGCCCGTATTTTGGAATTGCTGTAGTTTTTGATAGGGGCAACATAGGGACCTCTAGTTTATGCCATTTGATTTATTTTTTATGCCCTTTAAAATAAGGGGTATATGATGGGGGTTTGCATTTGGAAATTTTAAGTTGCCCTCTTTACCACCCCCCCCCCCCCCTAAGAATAGGGGGGCGAAATGTTTAAACACCTAAAAAAAGTAAAAGAAATGTTATAATAGGTATGGTCAAGGTCTCACCTTGATATCTCAGGCCGTTTTAATTATATCCAGGTGTGCCAGGACATAAAACTCACCCTGTATAACTCAGGGTGTTTTTCAACTTCTCCCACAAATTTCACATTAAATATCTCCATGGTCAACAAGACAACTCAACGTTTCAAGCGTCACGATCGATTTATCCAGTTCTCAACAGTTCGAGCTTCTCTCGCTTCAAATTCGAGTCTCTCTCGCTTCGACAGCAAAACGCCTCGTTGGGGAATCTCCATTCACTAGCATAGGAAATCGAGTAGATAGGGAATCCGTTTGACTTTGAGTCTCTCTCGCTTCAAGTGTCCGTCGCCCCATGAGCGATGGGTTTTACCGAGGTAAACATTTATCTGAACTGAGATAATGTTTATATATTTTAAAGTTAATTTTTACATGAGTAAGGGGTATTTTTCTCTTGTCAGATTTAAAAATTCCTTGTTCCACAAATGCCTTTAATTTAGGTAAATTTTAACCCAAATAACTTTCTTGGAAGTCATCCTTTGTATTCTGTTTTATGTTTAGTGACACCGTCACACCTTGTTTGCCCGTTTGGGACAAGAAACATCTTTCTGCTAGAACATACCCATCACTAGCTACGTTCTTCCTATTTTATTTTACACTTCCATTGGATTATTTTTATATTGCCAAAATTTTAACTCACATTGTACTATTGTTCGAATGTACTATTGTACAACACACACGTTGTAAGTTAATTACGGTACATTACAAAATAGTAGTATTGAAAAATCCAGTTAGTTAATGAATAAAAATCGACAATTTCTCATAAGAAACCTTTAAAATTTAAAAACTGTATTAAAGTATTCAATAATTATTGTAATTAATTCCATTATTAATTAAAATAAACCCAAATAGATTATCGTACAGTTCAACAGTTGAATCGCTTTATGTAGTAAAACTTGGCTGGACACTATACAGTTCTGAGTAAGGGAGTAACAGACACATATCATTTATTTTGGGGGTAAAAATTAGGTTTTCACGCATTATCTCAAGTAGCAAGAACGAACGGTTCAACTGTGCTCTACTATAACCCCAGATTGTTGTTATATTTGTTTAAAATATAATTAACCACAGCTTATATTTTTATTCATATAAAAGAAGCATAGGCGAATTAAAGAAAAATGTTAACATGAACATAAGCACAACCGATAACAAATTGCTTGTTCTTAACACTCAGCTGACTTGTGACTTTTTGTCCACCGGGTGCACCACTGCCTATGACACTCTTTGACTCAAAAACTCTGAGCAGACGGCGCCGTCTCAGTTATCCAATACAACCTTGGTCAGCCCACACTCAATAAGAGGCCGAGTCCTTGTTATTTAAAATTTGTGAATTGAGCTAAATAAAAGTATGTTTTTCTTCATTCAAATTTGCTGATCCCAAAAATTTGCCGCCCTGGGCTGCAGCTGCTTTAGCCCCCTCCCCCTCTAAATCCGCCACTGCCTGTCTTGTCATATATTTATCTGCTGACACCGAGTTTACTATAATAATTGTTTGGTAGTGCGATAGATCAACTAAGCGCTGCAGGCTTTGCAGCCGCTTTTGTTATAAAAAAACCACAAAAATAAGAATATGATGGTGGAGGAAAATATGTTTAAAAACCAAGACAGATATTTTATCATTCACAGAACTCTTGTTAAATGATGGGGATTGTCTTTCAGATTACTGAATCAGACTTTGGAGAATTACTTACTGAGGCTACAAGAAAATTTTTTAAAAACGAATTAAAATTTTTAGCGCTCCTATTTCTCCTGAAGTGAAGTTAGAGGTGATTCTAACTATAGACTGCTAAGTAGTGATTCCTGCACAAGTTTGATGTAAGCCTATTTGTTGTGGGTGATATTAATTGTCTTCTTAAATAATTTGACTGTAGAAAGACAATAAATAAATTATTATATACAACTAAATAACGTATTATTTCATTATCAGAAGTTTTGAAAAACTAGTTATGTTAATAGTGTTTAAAAATATAGAGAATTTTATTAGTAAAATCAACAAATTTTGTGGAGTTATTACCGGTAACTACTACACCTAAAGGAGAGTGAGTTAATGGTTTTCTACAAAATGGCTGAGGCTAACCAGCACGGCGCTCTAAAAACATATTAACAAGAACTGACATTTAAAGAATTACCGTACTAATTAATTACTTCTACAACCATTGTATTGTATTTATGTGTTTATTTGTAATTTTTAGAAATAACCCCTGTCATATCAACACAAGAGGGTTATCAGTTAAAGGGATTTGGTTAGTATAAATAGCCTCAGGTGTATGATGGGATCAGAGCCATCCTTAGCAAAAGCAGGGCCTGGTGCAAAAGTTTTGCGGGGTCTTTTTGAAAGTAAATGATCCCCTTCCACAATCAACATTCACAAGCTACCATCCCTTCTTACTACCACTACCTACACAAATGTTACTACAGAACAGATTTGTTTACAGTTTTTCTCAGCAGTAGTTTACAAAATAAATAAACGGTACCAGGAACTGGTACATACTTTCTCACAAATACATTTAAATTACTATAAAGATTCACTGTGACTTCACTGACTTGTAGGGTGGGGTAGGAGAGTTTTTTTATTAAAGTTGGAGATTAACTAATAAATATTATTATTATTATCTAGAGAGAAAACTATTCGATCGATTTCGAAAAAATTTGCACCAAACACGTCAATTAGGTCTTCATAGATGCACGTAAAATGGTTTTGAAAATTTTTTTTAAACAACCCGATTTATGGCAAAAAAAACTCCAAAAACAGTTATTATTATTATTATTAGCTAAACGAGAATTTTTAGAAAGATGCGGGTTTCTGTATATGGTAGGGCACATTAAAGGCTACAAATAAGCCAAATTTTATCAAAATCGTTAGAGCCGTTTTTTAATAAAAAAATAATAACTGATTTTTTTGGGGTTTTTGGCCAAAAAGGGGGTTGTTTTTCAAAATTGTTCAAAACCCTTTTTCGTGCATCTATACAGGCGTACTGGACATGTCTGGTGCAAATTTGGTTAAAATCGATCGAATAGTTTTCTCTCTAGCTTTGTATACTTTTATTAAAGTAGGCGATTAACTAATAAATATTATTATTATTAGCTAGAGAGAAAACTATTCGATCGATTTCGAACAAATTTGCACCAAACACGTCAATTAGGTCTTTATAGATGCACGTAAAAAGGTTTTGAAAATTTTTGAAAAACAACCCCTTTTATGGCCAAAAAACCCCCAAAAATCAGTTATTATTACTAGCTAAACGAGAATTTTTAGAAAGATGCGGAATTCTGTATATGGTAGGGCACATTAAAGGCTACAAATAAGCCAAATTTTATCAAAATCGTTAGAGCCGTTTTTTAATAAAAAAATAATAACTGATTTTTTGGGGTTTTTTTTGGCCAAAAAGGGGGTTGTTTTTCAAAATTGTTCAAAACCCTTTTTCGTGCATCTATACAGGCGTACTGGACATGTCTGGTGCAAATTTGGTTGAAATCGATTGAATAGTTTTCTCTCTAGCTTTGTCTACATACAGACATACATACAGACATACAGACATACATACAGACATACATACAGACAGACATTTTGTAAAAACCACTTTTTTGGACTCAGGGGTCCCAAAACGGATATTGCCACAAAAATCTCAACATCGATTTTTTTGCGATCACTATACTTTCTCTATACTATAGTATAGTGAGAAAGTAAAAAACATTATCAATTATTGTATTGTTGTTAGAACTTAAATAGTACCGGTACCAACCTTAAAATAAACATTGCGACCGTTTTAAAGAAACAACCCATTTTTCATGTTTTCAAGTAAAGAAACAAAATCACAAAACACAAAGACACACATAACGAGCATAGGCGTAACCAGCACGACCATATGGGGGGTTGAGTTTTTTTTAAATTAAGATGCAAAATAACACGTTTTAGGCTTTCCAAAATTACTTTTAAATGATATAGGAATGTATAATTTTCCACTTCTAATTAATTGTGATTCAGGCCTATTTTAGAATAATTATTTAGAATAGCAACATGACTCATCCCTCGACAAATCTTTCCGTGCGCTGCCCAGCGCTGCCTCTACCCAATAGGCTTGGAACACACGCCGTTATTTGCCGGCTGCGGATTAGTTATCGTCGCCACTCATAAAAAGCCTCATTGGGATTCATTAAACTGAAGTGTCTAGTTCATCAATCACGAAGTGTGTTATGTAATATAATTATTATTTCTATTAATGTTTTATTGATATGAACAGAGAGCAACTCTCGCTTTATTGTTATTCCATCATCGAAATAATGTGGCCACAAACATTTTTATTAAATTCTTACGACGAGTTGTACTCCGATTTTGTGTGTGTTAGGTAGGGCGCACACCGGAGTCGACAAACAGTCCCCGACGAGACAGTTCGTCGGGGCTCGACTAGGTTGCCGTGAAAAGCGTTGTGGTAGGGGGGACCGTCGCACACCAAAGCCGCTTCAGACAGTATGTTTTCGACTCGACAACGAAGCCGACCTTACTACCTCGTCTCATCTTCGACAACTTCGCCACGGTAGGTGTTTTAAACATATATTTTTTGTAGTGTTATCTGTGGTGAAGACACGAGGAATACCTGTATTATTATTAATTATTAAGCAAATTTATTTTCAAAGATGTCATGCGACCCGGAAAGATTAATTTCTGCTGTGGATAAGAGGCCGGTAATTTATATCTACAAGCTATCGGGCCATAAAAATCGAGGAGCAGTGGACAAGGAATGGGAAGATGTTAAATTTTAAATGTTAATTTCAGCTTTTTAATTTGTATTACAAAAAAGTGTTTTTTCAGAACAGTGATTAATTTTAATTGGTAATTTGACGGTGTTAGGTTTTTTTTATAGATAGTGTTTAAGTTTAATTGTTAATTTTAAGGTGTTGGTGTTTTTTAAGTAACAAATAAATGTAGTATTAAAAAAGAAAAATGGTTTATTTTAATTTTCTTACCAATGTAACAAAAAGTTTTTCCCCCGGAGTTACAGCTTTCCTGTAGTTGGTATCCTGTCTTTTTATCCAGTGTTTAATTAAGTTCAATAGGAAATCGAGCGTACGCAGCGTTACTCTTTTGTAATTTCTGAATTTATCCTCATACTTTCTCATTTCCCTAATGAATTTAATTAACGTGTTCTCCGTGGACCTAACTTCATTTATAGTGAACCCAATAACTTCTTAAACTTTCACCAAATATACTTTGCCATATTGTGATAGCTCAAAACTCTTCTTCTGAGTCGGAAGACATATTGTTTGTTCACTTTGAAGGAAACAGAGATACTGGATAGGAATAGCTTTTGAAAAGTAAACAAACACTCTTTAAAGACGTAATATTCTCAGAATCAAATCGTCCCTCCCCCCTCTTCGACCCTCAGTTCGGTTTCATGCGGTGTGCGTCAGCACAAGACAACAGTCGAAAACCGTCTCGTTGAAGACCGTCTCGTCGAAGACTGGTTCGGTGTGCGCCCACCCTTAGTGTTATGTGTTTGTATATGTGTTAGTGTTAGTACAAATCTGACGAAGCCGACAGTGTTCGGCGAAACAGCGCTGTAGCTATAATCTGCAACTAAGGGCTGAAGACAACTAATACAAGGTAATTATAACGATATAATTAACAGTCCAAGGCAACAAAATAAATTCTATACAATAAATAAAAGAAGAGAAGATTTTGGAGCATTCTACAATGTGTTTCCTGAATTGAGGAACTAGAAGAAACATTTTTCAATTATTTAAGAATGTCGGTTTAGTCATTTGACAAACTGCACAAGCAGCTGAAGAATAGTATTCTACAAAAAAAAATACTAAAATAAGGAAAATTGGCGTGCATTTGGTCATGTTCGTTACTGTTTCGGCGCAGACGGTGTAAAATCAGTCGATTGTAGTGGCAGCGAACGGCTGCACAGCTACCGTCAGCGGTAAGTAAACGGATCGTTTATTTTTCCGACCAATGTGTATGCTCTAATATTCTCCTTCGCGCCACTGTTGATATGATGGCGACAGCAAATAATCCATGGCGGACGAAAACTCCGTGTGCTGCCTCTAGGACACTATCCTTTGATACACTACACAGCATCTATATAAAATAAAGTGCCAGTGCCCAATTCGACCAAAGATAATGTCAGCAATATATTGTAGCTTGGCATTTGCATAGGTGTTGAGAGCGTATTTTAATGTAAACACAGTGCGAAATATTTTTTACAATGCGGGGGTTACAAAACCCCCAAACCCCCCCTGGTTACACCTATGATAACGAGTAAAACGAGTATATTTTTAATGGTAGCCTATTCTAGATTTGTGTATCACATAATGTAATAATTTTGTCAAACAGTTTAAAATACTTTATGTTCCCTTCATGTTCATCTGAAGTATAGAGTGTTTGTACCACTGTTTGAAGCTTATTACCTAAACACTGCAATTTGAGTTTAATAACTTGTACCTTGTCTTGTACTTATAGTTTCCCTATACAAACTTTATTTTTCTTGATTTCATTCCAGTGAAGTCATCAATCACTTTATCAAAACTCACTTTGGCTGTAGTATCAGCTTCTATGGATAGTGTTGCCAAAGACATTAACCTTTCTTAGTTCATGGATGATTGCGGGGCCTCGCGTCTTGTTAACATCCTAAACCAGGGTGAACCATTTAAATATTGTAAAGTCACAATAAGCACTTTAATAACTAAAAACATTTTAGTCCAAAATCTCAAATTAAAAGTATTATAGCGCGAGTAAGGTTCCGCAGTGCGGGGCTTCAGAAGACGCGGAGCCTGGAGTGGCCGCTCCACCCTAAGGACGGCTTTGGATGGGATGATGCTGATGGAGTTGAAATGCTGGAGTCCCTTGTAACAACATTCACACTATCCATTTTAATTCTATCCATTTCTGCAGAGTGAATCAGGCTGTGATTTTTAGTTTGGCATCCAGCAATGAAAAAAAAAATATATATATATATATGAGGTGTGGATAACTTTCTCAATTTACTGGCTATGCAATCACCAAAGATCTGGAATTCATCTTTTGACATTTTATTCAATCAATTTGCCCCTATTGCCATCATATAAGGACACAATGCCTTTTATCAAAGTCATCTCTCTATTATATAAAAAAGTTTTTCAGTGGACTCAGTTTGACTGATGAATTTCACATCAACGTTGTTAGGATTAGTCGAGGGTTCTAATTAGGTTTAGTTATATTCATTATTAGAGTTAGTATTTTTAATGTAAAGGTATTGAGTTGTGTAAGACAGACGGGGAAGTGTATGAATCCGGAAATATCAACAAGGTTGTATAAGAGGTCGTGCAACGTGGAATACGGAACTAGTGTTGCGATGGTCTAGCTTTGGGATGCCAACAAGGAAGCTAGAGATGATATATATACTAGGGGCCAGTCTTGCTACGTTAGAGGCCGGGGGATTGAGGCAGGTTAGCCTCGCAAGAACCTCTATACGGATCGAAGTTTGGAAAGCCATTACAAGTCAATTGAAGGACGAACTAGGACGTAATGAAAACAACATACTGAGTGAGCAAAACAGAGTATTTTGATCTATTAGTAAAGTCACATTGGGCTTAGGGTTTGGGGTAGATACCATAACCGTAATTTGTATTAGTTGCCGATACTTTTGATCTGGTCAGTCTTATAAACTCAACACCTAGTATATAAATTGTGTAAGATAGTATTGTTGGCTAATGTTTTACGAGTGGCATATTTGTCGAGTCGAGATAATTGTTTGAATAAATATACAGTAATTGGAGCATTCTATAACTGAACCACTGGCTTGATGTTGCTGTTTCATTTAATCTAAAACCTATAGTCGAAACTAAAAGCCCCATCCCTAACAACGTCAAACCATTTAATAATAAGTGTTTTATAAAATACCTTACTACTTATTTTATTATATTGGTTTACACTACACAGATCTTATACTAATCAGACGTGCTGTTTATCATTTTGTTTTACCAATATAACCTAATGTTAACGTTTTACATATATCTGCGCAGATGTATGATGAGCATTTACTATGGTTTCAATAAGGAAGCGGCTGACTACTTTTTGTGCATTCATCATAGCTTTTCTCATAACAATTAATAGTAGTTTACGCAACGATCGTATTATGAAGGCCTTTAAGCCACGAGTGAGATGTAAGTTGGAACACGAGCGAAGCGAGTGTTCTAAATATCTCACGAGTGGCTTAAAGGCTGAATACAATCGTTGCGTACACTACTTTATCTACGACCAAAAATATACAGGCTATTTGATGTTTGATGTTGATTGTAGATTTAATCATTGAATAAATAGACCAAAGCGAACTAGGTTTCTTATCTTGGGCCAATTCCTCAAAATACGCAATGAAAACATTCTCGGAAAACGAACTAACACCATTTCTAGTTTTCCACTCCATAAACTGGTTATAAACCTTTTCATAACGAAATTTAGATTTTTCTGGCAACAAATTGTTCAGAGCCGAATTTGCTTTTGTATTCATTTCCTCTGGAGTTAAACAAAATTCATCACTATCACTCATGTTTGCGGAATGCGTCAACTCACGTTTGAGGTTAGTTACAATAACACACTAACATCCGGAACGTATGGGTACAATCAGCTGATGTACGAATAGCGTTATTTTTATTACAACTCTACTTCCGTCAAATGACGAGCTCTCATTGGTCTAGAGCCTATTATGTAAAGTGACTCCTGTTAGGTAATGATATCATTACCTAATCGGGTTGGCTTTTGGTTTGTAATGTACCTCTTTCTGATGTTACTTGTAATAGCGTTATTGGTGTTTATTGCAATGGTCGTAGATAAGAAAAGTTACTGTACTTACCCATAAATTGTACAGAATTGTATCTGCTTTTTCAATGTATAGGATAAAACTCCCCTTTGAGCGGAAACCATATGTTGTACAAAAAAATAAAAACATAAATTGTAGGTAATTTTCTTGTCTTTATTTTAATCACATTTTACGTAAATCACTTACTTTGTAAGTTATAAGCAAAAATCTAATAAACCTTGTAATTTTTAATGGTTTTTGATGATTTTTTATATTTGCCAAAACAAATTTTGTTGGATAACTTCAGATTCGTGTTCAGCAGCCCAAACAACATAAAGTACAGCCACTAAAAACAATTACACCAGATTTTCCACTTCAAACTACCATTTTACTGGACTAATAGATTATTTACAAAGTTGTTACTTTCCTTAGTCAACATAAAAAACTAAAGCTATATCATAATTAATATTGAATTAACTGAAATAAACAAACCAGAAAATTAAACAAAAGTATATAAATGAAGAAATTCCATTATGCCAGTATGTAAAAGTTAATTATGATTTTTACCTGAAGAACGATTTTATTAAAAAAAAAAAATGTATGGTACTCGGCTCTGTACAATATTTAACAAGCAAATGTCCAAAGAAGAAGCTGTTATTGATATCAATTGTTTATTTTATTAAAAAACCTTCGGTGCCTAAAAGCGGCAACTTTTTTGCCTTATGGTTAGTCCAGCACTGAATATACATAACAAAGAAATCCATTCTGATAAGTGAAAGAGTGTTATTCAGGGTAATACAGATCACCTGTGAGATACTTCAGCCTTACAAGTTCAACATTTTGGTTTTTATTAACCATGCATTTTTATTTACTACCATTTAACGGCTTTATTATCTGAAAATAAAAATTTCCTAAACATTGCTAATGATAAACTCTTTTAAACGATGTCCAATTTAGACACTTATCATAAGTTTTTCTACTTTAAAAACATTTGTAGTTTCGAGGAAATGAAAAACCCATATCACAAAAATTTCCAAAAAGTCGAGTGTTTTGTCAGATCAAAGTGCTTTTAAAGCTGAATATTTTTTGTACTGAAACATTGGTCATATTATCTCTTATTTTAAAATAGTTGCCAAAAACCTAATCTTTAACTTTTATGAAAGGTTTTTGGTTACAAATTTGAGTGCTTGGACAAAGTTAATAAATTTACATTAGTTATAACATTCTTTTAAAATGCAAAATTATAATCAGTGAATAATATTTGTCATTAATATTAAAACAAATAATATCTACTCTTGATATTGGATTACTTGCTTAAGTTTTATATGTTTTACTTTTTGTTTTACACTTCATAACAATGGTAACTTACTGAATACATTTTTTTCGATAATGTAAGAGCTAATGTACAGTAATTTTATTTATTTTCTCTTAATTAGCACTTAATTTGATATTCAACTTGACTTTTTATGAAATTTTACAGATATTAAACGAATTTACTAGATTAGAAAAACTCAGGGGAGAAATGGTACAGTAATACATACGTTGCTCGAACTAGGTAGGGAGGTTTAGTATCAGGGGAGTAAGTTTATCATTTTGTATAGTAGGCTCACCATTATGTTTTGGAAGTTGTGTGGCGTTAGAAAGGTTTGATGTATAAATCCAGGAAATACTGAAAAAACCCCTGCAACAGTTTAACCGCTCCTATTAGAACTATACTAACAGTGGTAATTTAGACTGTTAATCGTTGCTGAGAATATGTATTGGGAGATTATCTGATGAAGGACTCCCACATTAAGAAGTTTTACTGTAAAGTAGACATTGAGGATGATTGATTATTTTCATTATGACATTTAATAATATGTTCTAATATTGTGGCCACACTGATCTTACTTTATTATAAAAATAGAGTTTACAAATAAATCACAAGATTTTGTTTATATATCTCCTGCCGTCACACCAAGTGACTCAAATTGACACTCATCGGTTCCCCGTCGAATTTTAAAGTAACCATGATCTCCCCAATCTGAATTCCAAGAATTTGCAGCTAACCAATAGGGTGTGCTGTTTTCCACTCCCCAACCAATGATTTTGACAGCATGTCCTCCCAATAGCTCTCCAGTAACATATTGGTAAACACCTAAAACAAAGGATATGATTTAACCTGCAAATCAGTGTAAGCGATGTGACAATTTTCTGAAAAAACTTTGTATCACATACTAATTCAATTAAATATAATACAGTACTATAGCTTTTGTACATGTGTTACCGTATGTAAACTGTTATGCTTCTATTTGTCTTACACATTTCGGAACATCCATCCCATCATCACAAAATCCCACATTAAATTTGAGTTCATCAAAACATTAAGAAAATAAGTAAGACCATGTACTTACAAAACAACACATTTAAAAAATATGGTTAGATTGCAAGTAACTGTTCTGACGGTAAATGTCAGTCTATTATCTGTAGCTCTCAAAATTGTATTCACTGAAGACTCCTTGAATTCTTATCGCTGTGTCATTTAGAGTGTTTAATTCATAGTTTAGATGTTTATTTAACAGTAAAGTTAATAATTGCTTTTGATTTTACATAGACGGAACTTGAAACGATAATACTGCCCTCCCTTTCAAAGCTTGTTTGTTTACTTTCAAGTTTCGATGGTGAGAAATCAGGTTTAGTGAAAATAAGATGGTTTTAAGATTATTTGGAAATTAAATTGGAATTGTTGTCTGCTTTATAACATTAAATTAATATTGTTTCAAATAAAAATAACAAATAAATATATAAATAGTTTATTGTTATTGACTTGGGTCTTAATGCTGTGTCACGTCGAGTAGTGTTTTCTTTTCTGGTTCTGATAATGTTATGATTTATAGGAATATATTAACTATATTATTAACACACTAAACAATTAAGTAAAGTATAATGAATGTGGAAAAAATATTTTTTTTAAAATCTATGAGTTATTTAATAGACAAATTAAGTGACTTAAATTAAATAAGTAATTCATAATCGGTTCCGTTAGCATTAACATTTGGGTTTTAAACTCTTATGTCTATATGTAAAAAGATCTAGATGAAATTACATAATTATTTAAGACTTAAGTGTCATATAGGGGGAATTTAATACCACACCAAAAAATGGAATATTAAACAACGTTGTTACAGATTAAACAGAACTACGATACATATAAAAATGCCCATAAAATAAAAATGTTTTTAAATGAAAATGTGTTATATATTTAGTCAAAACAATAATTTAGTGTCATTAAGGGGACATTTAATATCACACCAAAAAAACTGGAATATTAAACAACGGTGTTATAGATTAAATAGAACTACGGTACCGTACATATAAAAGTGGCCATAAAATAAAAATGGTTTAAAGTGAAAATATTTTATATGTTTAGTCAAAACAAAAATTAAACTTAGTCTATAGATTTATAAAATCTTTTGTTGAAAAAAGTATTTGAAGTACTTTGGCTATATTGGTTTCAGTAGATCCAATTTAATATTTGTTTAGTATTATTATTGCAGGAATGTGATGGTGTTCATCACCTTTCTATTACTTATCTGAAAATTCAGAGAATTTAGAAACAAGTAGGCCTACAAAATGTTACTCAATAAGTAAGAACAAAAGCATCGTAAAATTCAGAATGATGAAAACAATAGCCATAAACAACAGTTGACATTTTTAAGAGAAATATTTGCCAATATTTTTATTCTAAAAGTCTAGTAGACAAAAAGTGTTTACCTGATTTGTAACTAACAAAGTCTTCGTATACCATGTACCCAGCTTCTATCGGTCCGTACTTGTAAATATTCCTCTGCATGTCATTCACTTTTGGTAAAAAGTAAGCATTCTTCACTGAAAACACATATTAATAGCTTGAGGTTTCTTTCAAAATCACTAATATTATATTGTAATAGCTTGGAGAGAAATTGTAATTACGGTTATAAGAATTATAGGAATAATGACTAACAAAAATGTCAGTAATACAAGGTGCCCCGTAAGTAAAGTGCCGAATTTTGGAAAATGGTTCTATTAGTCAAAATAAAGAGAATATCAAGAATAAAATTTTTTCCAAAAACTCTTCGTTTTTAAGATATCTGCCATTTTGTTTCTTTTACAAAATAATACATATCTAGAGAATGGTTTTACTGATTGAGTTCAAACTTGGCATGATGAGTTCAAATAACCTTGTAACAATGGTCTAGCTTAAGAAAAATAAGTGATTGTATGTTGAGTTGAACAAACCATTTATTAGGTACCGGTACCAAAAACTTTTAACAAAAAATGTCAAGATACCTTTTGTAGAACTTTTAATTTCCTATCAGATGGTGAACTTTAAAAACAATCGGATGAAGGATAACAGTTAAGTAACGCCTAATAATTTGTTTATTTAATCTGACATCCTGTAACAGCACAGTAAACACAACAATATGGTTTGTACGTATGCTGTTATTGAGCCGAACACAGTGTTACAAGTGGTAGTGGCGGATCCAGGGCATCATTTTGGGAGGGGAACTTTCTGAGGGGGGGATATAGGATATGTAGTTTGAAATTATTAAACTAAAAATAACCAATTTGGGACCATTTTCATGTTAAAATTTTCCTTCAATATTTTAAGATTGTTTAAATCTTACTATTCAGATTTTGTATAAAAGTAAACCTTTTAATTATTTGAACAGAGCTACAGATGTTTAAAGAGTAGACTATTACTATAATAGAACAATTTTACAACTTTGAATTTAAAGAAACAAGCTTGATACTAAATTAACAGGTGACATTAAAATAACAACATTTGAAGTTAAATTTATATTGACTGTACTTAGGCCTAATGCTATAGAGAAAAACTTCGGTTTCCTCCTGATTTTTCGAATCTCTCAATCACTTGGTTGGGTTCAATAGGTGATAACGCCGTGTTGATAAAGCTGAAAACCAGGCGTTAAATTCTTAAGTTATAACGTTGAAAGCAAGTCGTAACGTGTCGTCAATGCGAGACTCTGTCAACGTGGCGTCACTCACTTCCAAGATGTACTTCCAAGATGGACACCATTCAGTTAGGCTGTCTAGGTGTATTAAAAATAGTATAAACATTTGAGGAATTGTGTATGAGGAAGGATAGACGGTGGGGCATTGTCTTACCAACCTCATTCCAGCATTTAGCTTTCAATTAGGTCTATTTATTGCTATAATCCTTTGACTTAACGTCATAAAGAGGTGGCTGCTGTACGATAGCGTAAATAATTTGTTCAAAATTTTGTCACTTTGAAGTACACAATAACTACTTTGAAATAAGTAGTAACAACTAGAACCAGGACAAAGTCGTTACTTCTGACTAATGTGGCCTTTTATGTTTTCGCTGCAACTGCGAGTGCGCGTTGACAGCGTTCCATATAACTTGGTTCAGCGTTGATAGCACCCAGTTAACACGGATTTTCCAGTGCTTATAGCGCTCGTATAACACGGCCTAAGGAAGAAATGACATTTCCGCACTTGCACTGCTGACTGGCAAGGTACACAGAACTTGAATAAGCATTTGGATGATGGAGTAAACATCTTTGTCACAAATATTGCTCAGTAAAAAAAACCAAAAATACATGAATTTCATGTAAGATAAAAGTTGCTTAGTCCTACATTGATTACTGTAGTTAATTTTGGCATGACCTCCTTTTGATATTCTTGCAAAGAATTATGCACTGTAAAATATTTTATAACATACAGTACTTTGTCGGAAGCGAGAGTAAAAAATGAATATATCAAAGACCTGTATTAAAAAAAGTGATTACATTGTAATTCTCATATCAACACCGCATTACTGTATTGTATTGCAATAAAGTCTCTTTATCTCTACATCTTTGAAAATATTTTTTAGATAACATACTGTAATTAATTATGCGTATATTCTCAATTTTGTAAAAAGAATAATACAGATTATCATATTCAAAAAATTATGCCTACTGCACGGATTGTTGACGCATAATTCCGAGAACCATAGTCTAAGGCTGGCCATTAGACCCTACTCGCGCCTTACTCCCCCCCCCCCCCCGTGGATCCGCCACTGACAAGTGGTTTACTGGTTTTAAATCAGACATAATTTCAACCAATAAAGATGCAAGAGTAAGAATACTTTCCACATTGGCTGATGAAAACCACATCATGTCATTCAATTTTAACTGAGAAACTTTAATAAAGATTGTCCTGAATCTATTGACAGATGACCAGAAACCAAACCGAGTTAATTTTAGTCAGGATATGTTTAACCAAGCAAACATGTTTAGACATGAGTGTATGGTTATAATGGTTACCCTAATAGCTAATACAAAGTGCTATCATCACAGTTGATTAGAATTGAACTACCCAGGCCCAAGAAAAAAAATCATAAAATGATCAAGTGTTAATGTGATGCAGGTTGCTTTATTTAAATGGAAAGAATTTGTTCATCACAAATTTATTCTACTTGAACAAATTGTGAACGGTAAGTTATACTGTCTAAGGCATGCTTTTCATAGCAAGCAGCCTGAGAAGTGGGTAAACTAAATGTTACATGCTTTACAATGGGGGTAAGAAAACTTCCATGCTTAATTTAAAACATTTTGGTGAAAATGTGACAAGTCATTCCTCACCCATCCTATTCAGAAGTATTTGCTACCAATGTAAAATACTTTGAAGGTGACAGACTGTAAAAAAGTTGTAAGTAGCCTAAGGCCAAGATGTATAGAGTATAGGAGGTGGGGCAACGTTGAGTGCGCGGCGCGTGTTGACGTCACGGCATACCTCGTCGCGCCTTTCCAGTCACTACATGTGTGTTCATGCTGTAACATTGCCGGACAGCATAATAGTCTATAAAGTATATGCGACCACACTGGTCGCGCAATTATAACTGGTGCTTAAGTGTATTTTGCTAAAAATAGTGTTTGTTGTGATTATTATAATGTAGTGTAGTATTAATGTGTTTACAAAATAACCGTTGTGTGTCACACATTAATAATAACGGAGAGTTGGTATGTGCTTAAACTGTTTCTGATGTAGTTCAACTAATTTAATCTCTTATTTAAGGCATTCCATGTATTTAAAATATATGATTATTTACTTGATAAACTGCAGTAATTAATTCATAGAAAATGCCAGGTATGCGGTGTGCTGTTGCCATATGTACAAATAGTTACTACAAAACTAAATGTCTTTCTGATACTGTTACATATTTTAGAATTCCTCAAAAAAGTAATTTATGTTCTATTTGGATTGATAAATGTAAACGGAAAGATTCTTGGAATCCAAGCAGACACTTCTTACATTTGTTCTGATCACTTTAAACCAGAAGATTTTGAGAGAAATTTCAAAGCAGAAATTATGGGCTTTAAGAATGTGAAAAAAATACTAAAACCTGGCACTGTCCCATCAGTGAAACTGTTGCCTTTAAAAAATAAAATCAAGGGTAGGCAACAGAAAGAGAAACCAGAATACAAGTAAAGGAAAACAAACAGACTGTTTGTACAGTGTTGTCAACTGAAAGCAGGTATTTAAACCACTTTAATAATTAAATATTTAGTAAATAAACAAAGTTAAATAAATTTTAAAAATCCAAATAAATTCAATAAATTTAAACATTTTGTTAGGCCTTTCACAATCAACAATTGTATATTCAGAGCAAACATAACTTGTTTGGTCTGAAGGTTCAATCGTTGATTGTGAAAGGCGTAAAAACAAATAAAAATGTATTGGATTTATTTGAAATTTTGGTTTAGTTATTTAATTAAAATTCCAATAAGAAAAGCCACAAAATAAATAAACTGAAGTCATTCTGCAGTTCTCAGCCATATTGCATTAAATATTTTTGCGTTACCAATATTACTATAAAAACTACAGTGAATATTAAGATTTAATCTGCCTATGCAAGGCAGGAATAAATTTATTTTAAAACAATTTTGAATATTACATTTGAATAAAAATAATAAAGAATTATATATATATATATATATATATATAGTCGTTAAAAGGTATTAGGCTTTCTTATAAAAAAGTTCAAACGAAATAGTATGTGTAGCTCAAAATGCATTTTGTAGCGGCTGAGTGTTGCGACGCTAGGTATGCAGTGACGTGACGTCACTGGCTCGGCTTGTTAGGCGAGGGGGGGAGGAGGGGTTGGCCCACCTCCTTACTCTATGCATCTTGGCCTAAGGCACCTAATATAGTTTTTTTTTTACAATAGTCATAAGAATGTTATAAACCTGAATTTAAAGGAATTTCTATTTTCTTATCCTTTACTGTATTGAAGTGAGTGAAAATTCTGAAAATGGCTTAATATTTTGTATGTAAGGAAAATTTGAAGGTAGATGTGATTGAGGTACCTACTCTAAGTAAAAATACTATTTTATTAAAATGTCAAAAATTTGGTCTGCCATTTTGAATATAATTTTTTTTAAATAGGAAAGTGGTCATGCGATACATTATTTCAATGTAGAATTTTATGACAAAATCAATGGTGAAAACCATACATCCATATCTCAAACCGTTCTAAAGATATTTGCATCTATTGAATATTTAAGCTTTCTACTTGTTTATTTATTGTTAATTTTCTGTGATATTTATTATTATTCATTATTGTTAAAATTGATGTAGGCCTATATTAGTTTAATACATATGATTTGATTGTTCGATAATGTTTAATTTTATTCAACATTAAAATTTGATAGGTAAGAAGTTTAATGTACTTTATTTTACTTTTACATTAAATGATATGATTGAATGTAAATAAATGCAAATATCTTCAGAACGGTTTTAGATATGGATGTACAGTTTTTACTATATGACCACTTTCATATTAAAAAAAAGTTATATTTAAAATGGCTATTATTATATATATATATACATACAAGATGGCGGACTAAATTTTGACATCTTAATAAAATAGTATTTTTACATAGAGTAGGTTCCTCAATTGCATTGCCTTCAAATTTTCGTTATATACGAAATATTAAGACATTCTCAGATTTTTCACTCACACTGTATATTTGAGCTATAATCCTATATTTCAAGATTTTAATTTGAAAGACAAGAGCAAGATAAATTACACTTTTATTTTAAACAAAATTGTTTAAACTGTATTTATCATACAGAAGTCAGAGAGAGGAGTTAAAATAATAAAGGTTGCTTATATGTTATAATAATGCTATGTACAAAATTTTAGAATATAATACTGTACATCAGTTTTTGGTAAAATTTGTAAAGCTACATCAAAAGTATCCTAAAAAAAACTAACAATAAGGACGGCTCATTGTTATTATTTAGCATAAGAAATGTATAAAGTACTAGTACCACGAATCTTTAGATCTATAATTTTAATGCGAAATAATTGTGGTCGAACTTTAACAGAACATATCAGACCTAATATTGTATACACTAAATACATAGATTACGATCAGATCTATACATTGAGGCCACAACAAGTGTTGTAGCTTCATTAAGTCAGTAGTTTTTGCTAAGTTATGAAGTTTTAACACATCATGAATCAGTAACAAAATGGAGGCTAACTGAACTAAAACAACTAACATCTAATATTTAATAAACCAAATATATTATACAGATTACGATAAGAACCTGATTACCTGATACAAGTGTCACAGCTTTACTAAGTCAGAAGTTATACTGAGTGAAAGTTTCTCGGTAATCAGTAATAAAATGGTTTCTTACCCCATATGATCTCTCAGATGCATTACAATCACAATATGTAAAATAAATTCATCAATACTTTAACACTATCTTATTGTCATTTTGATAGTTTTTGAGCTGCGATGAAAATCTGTAGATTCATACTGTGAGTAATTTGGATAAATCAGTACAATCTTAAGTTGTTAACACAACTATAAGTACCTTTGTAATGATCCTTTTTAAATGGCTTCCTGTATTTTCTGTTGATGCACCGTTTCTTACATTTTGGTGTAAACACATCTCCATATTTATCACACGATTTCCGTTTACAATTCATGCCTGTGTGATCACATGGGTGCTTCTGATATGGCTGACAACCCTGCAAAACATTTATTATTAAAATAATATCTGTTTGGTATTCTAAATGATTGTAGTTGTAATACATAAATAAATTCAAAGAGCGCAAAATTACATCATTACATAATTTAAAAATAGTAAATCATATAAATTGCTACATTGAAGAAAACTATAACTTATAATCCATGTTTATAAATAATTGTATAAAAAACGTATTCACTTCCTTTTGACTCTCTGCAGAAAACAAATTATTATTCAGAGCAGGTTTAGTCAAAAATATTACGACTCGCTATGTTTGCAACTTTTAAATAAAGAACAAAATGTGATAAAAAAATACGGTGAATGAATTTGTATAGCAGAAACTGATGAAGCCATTTGATCTAGTGTAATATGTCCAATAGTCCGATCTGTCGAGGCAGGCAGTGTCAAGTTTGAACACGTTCTGACATGTCAGTCAGCTTCCAGAGGCGCTAGAGTGAGGTCGTGTTTACCGTGTCTGTCACACATCATGGATTTCTAACAACGCATTAACATTGAGTTTTATTTCAAGTTACAAAAAAGTACCAAAGAAGCTCATGAAATTTTAAAATCAGTGTATGGCAATAATGTGGTAATTCTGAAGGCAGTTTACAAGTGGTATGAGCGATTTAAAAGCGGATGAGTTGGTTGAAGACAAGAAACGGTCAGGATGGCCTTCGATCTAAAAAACAGATGAAAATGTACAAAAAGTAGCCATACTTATTCGTTCAAAAAGGTGAATGACTATTTGAGAGATTAACAAAGAACTTAACATCTCGTACGGGTCAATGCAAAGCATTTTAACTGACAATTTGCAAATGAGACAAGTGAGTGAAAAATTTGTTCCAGTTTGCATGGAATTGAAGAATTGTCTTCACGCAGATCCATACTTCATGGCCAAAATTGTAACTGGAGATGATAGTTAGTTCTATGGCTAAGACCCTGGGACGAAAATTTAGAGTTCTCAATAGAAAACCAGTAACTCTCCTAGCCTTAAAAAGGCAGGTTTGTCAAAGTCGAACATCAAGGTCATGCTCATTGTTTTTTCCGACAGTGAGGGCATAGTGCGATCAGAGTTCGTTCAAAGAGGAACAGCTGTAAACTCCGAATTTTACAACACAGAACTGGAATGTTTGCAAAACATTATGCGAAGAAAGAGATCAGAAATATGGGCAAATGGCTTCCTTCTTCATCATGACAACGAGCCGTGCTACAAGTCACTTTTCACTCAAGAGTTTTTTCTGGAAAAAGTGCTCCTATCTGTCCATATCCGTCTTACTCACCAGATTTAGCTCCGTGAAACTTCTGGTACTTCCCAAAAATAAAATCATGCTAAAAAGGAAACGTTTTGATATCATTCCCGACATTGAGATGGCCACGATCTAGCAGCTGAAAGCCCTTCCGAAAGAAGCCTTCCAGAAATAATTCTAGTCATGGTTCAAGTGCATCGCTAGTAAATGACATTACTTCAAATTCTAATAATCTTATTACTTTGCAAAAAAAATATTCACCATATTTATTATTTTATCACACTTTTTGTATATGCATAAATATGTCAGCACAAACTGCTAGAAATATTTTTCATTAGCTGTCTAATTTGTTCTTGTAAATGAAGCGTTACAAATTATACCATGACAAGTAGAATATTCTATTGAAATAAAACATGTAAATTGCAATATTTATAGTCCTTAAATTGACAAGTAGAAGTGCCACTACTTAGTATTTAGTTAATAACTGGATATTCTGATAAAAGTAGCGAATACAAGAATGCAAGGCAGTTTCATTGTAAATGCTAATTATGTTGTAAATTCCTCATTCTCTTTGCATTAGTAATATATAATAGTTACACAATTTTTAGATCTCACTGACTCAATGTTTAACTTATGACAGCTAAAGAATCATAACTACATTTCTATTTAATTTTATGTGATATAAGTTTTAAATTAATTGTGTATATATTACTTCTAAATTTTTTGCATACTTGATGGAATAAACTATGTTATAAATGTACATCAGTTTTTATAATAGAGGCATTAAAATAATAAAATAAATTTTAACCTTTAAAAGAAATTTGTTGTATTTAAATTGTCTTGGTTGTTCAAATACTGCAAACAACTTCAAATATTTTAACAAAATGTAAGCCCTTAAAATCTTAATGCGCATACTAGACTGCAGTTTGGCTTCAACATGAAAGTCTACTAAGGTACTTCATGTTAGACAACATGAATCATTTTTTAAGAATAAGTATGTAAATTATAAAATATAAACTGTAATTTCAGAACGTTAGACTTAGGTAAATGCTTCACCTTTATGTACAGTATATATTTTAAAGCTTTATTTATATATATATCAAGTTTTATCAAACATATATATCTCTTGCTAGGTTTTACTGTATTTACCTCTCCGGTACCAAAATCCCCTCCTGTTACAATCCCATGATTTTTAAAATATGCCCATGCTTCTTCAGGATATCCTCCTTCACAATCTCCACAAGAAGAACAACATGTCATTAGCTCTTCAGCGGACAAGTGACCATTGAATGTTCCATTCGTTGCAATGCAGAGGCGATCTGTAAACGTAGCAGCGGCTGCAACAGCCTAAGTGACAATTTAATATAGAAAATTAATGTTTATGTAAGGCTTGTCTTTAATAAATGGACAATGAGTGTTTTGAAAATAATATCTACTGCATTTACACTAATATTTTAATGACAACGTACAGGGTGTCACTTGACACTACTTTAAACAAATACTGAATTTATTTAATTTATTACAGACAACACTTTTATTTATAACTATTTTTTTGTTTCAAACTGTTTTCCTTTTTCATTAATGCACCTTTCAAGTCTTCCGGGAACACTTTTACATACTTTGCGGCATATTTTGTTATCACTCTGCTCAAATCATGGAATGCGTCGCATATGTATAGTCTTTCAATTCGTCAATAGTCTATGGCTTTTTAGAATAAACAGAATCTTGAGTCTTAGTACCACGTAAAGATATTTGAAGCACGTCCAAATATTTATCTCCTGTCACTGTTCCTTCAAAAAAGTATGGTAAAAGTACACCAAATTATGATATTGCATCCCAAACACTGATACCTGGTTGATTGAGTTTTTGCTCTAACAAAAGATTTTGATTTTCAACATATCAGTAAGTAAAGTTATGTCTATTAACTTGTCCGCTTAACTTAAAATTGGTCTTATCAGACCACACAATTTTATTAAATAACTGAGGATCATGTTTGTGTTGGTTAGTCATCAATTCATAAAACTGAAGGCATCAAGTAGCCCATGTACTAAACTTGGAATGTAAAGTTTAAATTTAAGTGTGTATAACATTCTTTGCACAAACCTCTGTGACATTTTGGTTGACTTTTGTGGTCTTTGTGTCACAGCTAAACATATCCTCAATTTATTTTCCTCTGTTGCGACTGTTATTGGGCGACCAGATCTTGGTGCATCCAAAACAGATAAAATGTTGTTCAAATTTATTTTGTATTTCCTATACTGTTTGTCTAGAGAGAGGGTTTGTATTAAAATGTCTACCCCATTCATTATTAACTGCATTAGTACTACTTTTATAAAAAGTTTTTAAAGCGAAAATCCTTTCTTCTTTCGTTAAAATCGTTACAACTGTTTAACACAAAAACTAATTCGGAAACTATAGCTTTAAACATGTCCATTTGACTTCTTCCGTGTTGTATTTGCTTTGATACCAACTTGATTTAAATTACTAATTCAATATAAATAAGTAACTGAGCAGTTAACAGGGCCGTTTTTCCGCTTAGGCACTTAGGCTAGGGAATTTGAGGGCCTAAATGAGGGAAAACATTTTTTTTAATACATTTATTTCTGGTTCAATGTACAAACATTTTTTCACATAAGTTTTAACAAATGGAGGACAACAAATTAAAATTACAGCAAACGCACCCTCGCCTGTCAGCCAATGCCCAGTGAGTCATGTACCTATGCTTTGTGTTTGTGTGTGTGCGTGCACGGAACGAAAGGCTGGGCAGGACTGTGTAGACAGTGGAGTGTGCTTGATTGATGATGAGTCATCGCCCATCGGTACTGTTTGCCGGCTTTGAGCGAGACAAGACTCTATTACAGACCTCTGATGGCATGAACTGGCTCGATGGGGCAAGGGGGGGGGGCTCAATAGTTTGAAGTACCTAGGGCTCTGGCGAGGTTAAAAATGGCCCTGGCAGTTAATTAAAATTTCTATAGTATAATTTGAACAGTAAACATACTACTTAATTCTAATGGTTTAAATACAGTACCTTACTTATATGGTTTTATATTTTTTCTGCATATAGTTTTTGGTTAGTGTTGTATCATTGCTTTCAATATTAATATAAATAATTTAGTTTATAATGTCTTTTAAATCTTTGTATATAATATATAGTTCTATCAAATTTACTTGTGTCTTTTTCCAATAACATCTATATGAAAACAATTATAAATATATACGCCTCAACTATACTTACCTTTTTAATCCAGATGACAGACAAACCTATTATGGTTCTAATGGAAATAAATGTTCTGACTTTGTTTTTGTAATAATTAAAACACATCTGGAGAAATATATACATATTCCAGTTTTATTCATTTAACATAAAAATGTGCTAACAACATAATTGAACATTCATTACTAAATAATTTTAATTAGAAAATAATATAATTATATCTTCATTTAGTTTCCCCTTTTTAAGATTGTTTTTTTTAAATAATATTGGTAATCAAAACAAATTTAATTTCATCAATTCAAAAAGATAAGAATGTGTTTAAACCTAGAATGGTATACAGTTATAATTTTCATCTCAAGATTTATGCTTTTACAAAATTATTTCTTTGACTGTACTGATATTCTAAGTACTTTCTCCTCTTCAACTTTATTTGTTATGTTACTTTCACATTTACATAATATTTAAAAACAAAATTTAACATCATAAAAAGTACGTCTACGTACCAATTACGTTAGAAAAACATAAAACGCCCTTCCAGGGTTAATGTAACAATAAACATGATTAATTTTGATAAGATTATAATTCTAGTAAATTCTCTGATGTAAATTATTAAATCAACCAGCCATATTATACATACGCCAACCAGTTCATGGTTTTGAAGCCTAGTTCTTTTCTTTTGAGTTATTAAATTATTCTTAGTTTTTTTTTGTCAATTTACATATAGTTTATTCTAGACATTTTTAAAATTAGATCTACATTGTATTATTATTTACTAGTTAGGAATTGCAACTACACTCGATTCCACGTTCACCGTGCAGTACAGGTCTTACGGGAGAATAGACATGCTATTACCATTACAAGGAACATCATGTTTATTGTCATGAGGGTTGCGTCAACTGACCGAGCATTGCATTTGAGTTGATGTTCTTAGTTGGCTAGTACAGCTGAGACTGTCGTATGGATGACATGGCTTATGGGCGCTCTGTACTGCACGGTGAACGTTGAATCGAGTGTAGTAAAATCCGTAGTTAGTTTCTATAAGATATCTTCCCTTCCAACAAGATCAGTAAGTTCCGGTAAACAACACTAAAATAAATAACTTTCCGTTAATAATAAAACATAAAGCATCCAATATTTACATTCAAGTATTTTAGGATATTTTTAATTCTTACCCAGCATGAACCACAATTTCCTTGGTCTCGCAACTGTTGCAAAGAATTACAGAAAGGCCATTTTTTACGAGCATCGAATTCATCAGGTAATGCTTCTTCGTCATCATTTTCTTTGCGTTCGAATACATCTATCAGCAAGTCTTCTCTACTCTCCTGAATCTTCAATCCAAGTAATCTGCTTGCATAACTTTTAGTTAAATGCGGAGCAAAGTTATGTCCTGCCTTGAATTTTAAACAATAAATATAAACAAAAATATTGCAATTTTGTAGCTATATTTTATAAATTATGTTTAACTAGATAATGATATTACTAATCTTTCCAACTTTTCTCTCCAAATTACAACCTTCTACATTTCCTATATATTATCGACCAAAGGAACTATTTTGAATATTTCCTGTGGGGAAATTAAGATTGCAAGTTTTGAGGTTATGTTTCAAAAGAGAAAAACATGTTTGTTACGTATAGTTAGAAAAACAAAAATAAATAGTGGAAAATAAAATTGACACTATTATAAAATTTTAAAATGTTTATATATTTTATAACTCTGCCTTTCTCTCCTTGTCATCAATGTAGGCAGTAAACTGTAAGAAAATTAATGCTTGAATTGACAAAATGGACAGTAAATTTTGTGGTCAATGAGGTTGAGCCACTGACCCCCTTATTTTGTATTCTGTAACTACAGAAATGTTGTAGCCTAATTAATAACCAATTTCAAGTATTACATAATGGGTTAGATACCGACAATATCTTGGATTTTGTTTATTTAAAAGTTGTTAACAGTTATCTTATTTATTTTTTGAGAGGACCTTTCACCTAGTTAATTATCTAGAGAATTTCTTCATCCATTTACAATGATAGTAAATATTCATTTTAGGTGTGGTTTATTCAACAAACAGCTTATTTTTCTGCATTATTATGCTTTAGTTGAAACTAGACTGAGTTATCAATTATCCTGAAGTAGAGGTACATATACTTCTACTATAAAATTAATAATTCTTGCAAAGAACCATCTTGTAAGAGAAGTAAAAATGAAATCTGTATCGGAAAGTTTGTGGCTTCTATTTGTATACATACTGATTCTTCTTCTGAAAAATGTATTTAAAGTCTTGAATCGGTTCAATTCTATGACCTTAAAGAACATCGGAAAAGCAAATATCCTTAAAAAAATTAGTTCTAGCAGTACTTCAACCAAAATTTACTATGTTTCAGTACTTTTATTAGTATAATGAGCCCCGTTTTTATAATACAATAATAAACTACATTGATGTCCTCAAAACAAAGAAACATTTTTGAAAAAATTTAACTAATTTCTGGTACGTTTTAAAGGTGTGTTCGAAGGTGTGTTTATAATAATGTATAGGTGATTGTGTGTGCTTGAGATATTTTTATAAGTTTAATTAACCCTTTGCACTCAAAAGGCCAATACCAGTGGCCACACACTACTCTTAGACAGCTCGTATTATTTCCCGTGAACTTAGTCCTTTCAGGTCTCAAGGCCACCGAGAATGGCCGCTTTTTCGTCGGCATGTACTTTGGCTATATACCATTTTGACTGGGCGGCATTACCAGCTCGGAATTGTTTTGTTGAATTCACTTAACAAGTTGGTAAGTAGGTTAGAGTAAACATGAATATTTTATAAATAAGCTCTGTTTAATGACAAATATAACTTATTATAATAAAAACACGGTATTGCTTAGTATTTTAAACCTCATAAAGATGTCATATTTATATATTATATAAATAACATATGAAAACCAAAGTTGGATACAACCAATAGTCATGTTTTTAAATGACAAACTACAATATAGAAAACTAGAATGTACAATATAGAATGTTTTAAAATTGTACAAACTTAATTAATTTAAATTATCCACTTTCGTAATTTTATAATTATCAACCATTTATTATGACACTAAAAACGACTAGTAAAGCACTGAGTGAAAATATAGAGGTTATATTATTGAGCTCAACACAGCTGTTATAAAAGGAGGGAAAGTAATCATGTGTTCTTTACATAGTTCAATATTTCTCTACAGATTCAAGCACTTTATACAAAAAATAATATAATTTTGTAAAATTACTCGCATTGGCCATACGAGTGTTCGCGGGATTTTGTATTGGGCACTCTGAGTGGCCATACGAGCTGGGAGGAACAAGACTGTGAAAACAATTCCAAGCTGATACAGAAAATGGCATAGCCACTCCCAGTAATCATCCCACACAGCGCAAGCATATCTAATGTATATCCATATGGATATCCGTGTTGGATATCTACGATATCCGGTGGATATCCGTATACATCCAATGTATATCCATTGGATGGAGTAATGTCCTCTAATATCCATGGCCGTGGATATCCATTGTGGATATCTACAGATATCCAGAGTAGATATCTATGGATATCCGTAGCTTAGCTATTGGACATCCTATTGATGTAAAAAGCAAAAAAAGATATCCATGAGTTATCTAATGGATATCTGTAACATTCTATTGATCTGAGACATAATATAGATGTCCATCAGCTATCTCATGGACATCCAATGGATATCTGTGACATTCCATTTATATAAAAAATTTAATAGATATCCATCAGCTATCTATTGCACATCCAATGGATATATTTGACAATTTACTGGCATGA
>JAGFPH010000455.1:377608-404596 GCA_018207615.1 Philaenus spumarius
TCCATCAGTTATCTATTGCACATCCAATGGATATATTTGACAATTTATTGACATGAAATAGATATCCATCAGCTATCTAATCCACATCCAATAAATATCTTTGATTCCAGCAGAAAATGAAATAGATATCTCTGGATATCAATCAGCTATTAAATGTACCTAAGTTAATTGTGTATAACATACACATATTACAAGACATTTCATACTGACATGAAAATAAATTATATATAATATCTATATATATTTTTTCTTCATTATGTAAGCTCCCGTACTGGAAATGATAACAAATATTGAAATAGGTATAAATTATCTGTTTCTCTGTCTATCCAATCCTTGATTATTTGTTGACTAATAATTTGTTTGACAGTGTAACGGAGGTAATTTATACCTATTTCAATATTTGATATATCTATATAATATATGTTATATAATATATTATGTTATTTAATGAACATCACTCCTGTGATATTCACTGCTTTAAAAAAAATATATATATATATATTAAATTTTAGCTTAATGATACAAATTAATGTGATTTATGCCAACAAAATGGTCTTGTGATTGCAATAAAAATTGTTTCTGTTTTTGCAACATAGCAATTAATAAGTGCAACGTGTTTTATTTTCGTATGCATATCAAACTAATAGTTACAATTATTACTATTGACTAAAGGTACAATCAACACAATTTTAAAGGAAAAACCAGTCAGTATATTATGTAAAGCTGCTGGTGAAATCATGGTCGGCAAGACTGAAATAAATTTGTAGAACTTTCAAAACATTGCGTGTGTTGATTTTTCTTAAACTAATAATTACTTTTATTTTAAGCCTTAAGTGTTTCTTTTTATTTCATATCTGTTGAACTAATGAAAACAGGGAAGTACTTTAGTACACAGAACACAAATAACACCAACAGGCTTCTACCTATATAATATGTTGGATGAGATTCCATTGGTAGCTAGCTAGGCAACATGCTAACCTTGGTAATATGAAATCAATACACTAAAAGTTTTATTTTTTTAAAACTTTATTTTCAAAAAAACATTATTGAAATAGTACATTTAATATTTGTATTTAATCCTGGTCGCCATCAATTTTCTTCTGCCCATCTCCATTTTCTTGAACACTTACGCCTGAAAACAATGTTTTTTAAATTAGATTTTCTAAGAGGATTTAACTTTTTTAGACTCAGGTTGGTCCTACTTAAAGGTGATAAAAATAGTAGGCATAAAATAATTATTCCATGTGTTGTAAAACTTTTATAAATGCTTAACATTTTTACAGAATCCTTATATATAATACGTGAAGCAGTTTTTTGTGAACACAACTCCTCCCTTATTTCTGGACCAAATTTAATGTTTGAGTTGTTAAAAAATTCGACTCATTTCGAAGTTTTGCAATAAGGTTTTAGATGTCAAATTCGTATCCTTAATGGCGTGAGCTAATCTCAAAGGTCAGGTTTTCCCCACAAGATTAACATGGGACGAATAATTTAAAAACCATTTCTATACAAAACATCTGTTTATAATAAGAAACAAACTAATCCAGCTGCTTTTGTACAAGTAAATAATGATTTTTAAACAACAGATATTACAGTTTTTCGCATGTCCAGCTTTTACTACAAAATAATATTTTAAGTTAGGCCTATTTTGAACCAACACATGTTTCAACACACACAAACCAATAAAAACTTGGGTAGGCCTAAAGGAATTTAAAAATAAGAAAACACTATGTTACATCCTAATTAAAAATAAATAAGACATATTATAGTAGACCTATTTATTGATATTATACGGTAATTGATAGTGAGTAACTTTTTGGTTAGGTTTTTTATTAAGTGTAGGCCTACAACTGAGCCTTACTGGTTCTTTTAACCTTTATTATAACTGTTGTTATAAAATATAGAAAATAATTTGATTTGAACCAACATGATTTACCATCTTAGTTTTGAGGTTATTGTTAATCGTACCCCTTTATTATAAATAAAACATGACATATGTTTTAGAAGGTTCCATCGGGGGTTGGCGTGCGGAGCACCCAGGGGTCTCCCCTAGTATATTTAATAATAAAGTTAATTTTGTTTTGCAATTTATAAATAAATAAAGTAGGCTAAATATAATTAGACAAACGTTAACAGTTTGGATAGTCACCAGAAATATAAAATTTTAAGCCTGCTATTTAAAAAAAAAACAACAAACCTAAAGCAGAAAATTTAAACATTAAAATTAATGTTTTATCTTAAGTATATGTTCAAACTATGCATGTAAATTTTGTGTATGCTCAGTATTTATGTTTGTATTATATTATAATTTATTTATACTCATGTCAAACGATTGTCGATTATTCCTCAATAATTGAGGATCATTTGACGTGAGTATAAATCACTACTTATAATAATTATAAAACTGATCGGTGGGCTAGAATGAATAAATTTGTTTGTGTATGACTCTAATGGTGCAGTCAGTGGAACAGCAGTAACATACTGTACTAAAACATAAAAAAACCATAAAAGCAGTATTGGGACTGCCAACAGAAGTGAAAACTGTCATGAATATAAATTGTTGGCTATCATATTGGTTTAATAAATTAATGATAACATAAAAAGTACCGTAATCAACTTTTGATAGTAATTGAGAATGAAAGTATTCAGAAATGTTATATATTCATATAAAACGTAATACACGAAATCATATACTGGTACTTAATAATTTAATTTATAAATTGCCTACTTTAAATTATTTATCACCATAATTTTTATTCTATTTCCGGCAACTAGCCCATCACTTAATTCATTAGCGTTTCTAACCGATGTTACAAGTATTTTGTGCTGACGCTAAGTTGTACTTTTCCCCATCTTTTTTTCAATCACGCCTATAGAATATTTCATTTCAAAATATATAAAACCTAAGTTTAAATCAATTTTAAAAGTGATTTTGTAAGACATACATTAATGAGTTTTTTGATTAACTTAGTAAGTACACCAATTATATTAGTTAAGGTTCAAGTATAAAATGTTAACTAATTAGAAATTGCAATTTAGAACAGAGGTGATTCTTCAAGATGTAACATATTTAGGAACATCTTAGATTTTAATTTAAGTTAAAAAGAATTAGGCCTACTGCTACAAACAAAATTTATGTACATTAAAGTGTATTACGTTGTTATTTTAATAATAATAGTCAAGCAAATAAAGTATAAAAGTAAAACTTTAAACAATGTTTATAAATACTATAGTAGGCTACTTATCACCAATAATTACACGTTTTGTTCTGACACAACTATAATCACAATCTCCATGAGCCGCCATTGATATAGATTTTTAAACTTCTCTAAAAGCAAAAGGTTTTTAGAAAAAAAAATAAGGTAAAAAGACAATTAATTACTGTATAACAATTATTACTGTACCTTTTACTACTATTCAATGCTCTTGCTTTTGCATGCCTCAGCCAGTTTTTGATACAGCCAATAATATCTTTATCAGTAGTCTGCATAGATTGATTATTATGTACTGCTCCTAAACAACAAAAATAGTTTTAGACCAAATGACAAAAATAACCTAGAAACTAGATCACTAAATAGGCCTAGGCTACATTAAAACTAATTAAATTCGGGTTTTTAATCATAATATTTAGGAGCGAATATAACTTAGCCCTACGCTGTAACGTAATGATTGTAACATGTATTAATCTAAAAAATGACTTCCAAACAAGAAATAAAAGGTTAACTTAGTTATTTGATACTTATAAAATAATAGTATAGAAATTATACTCATATTATACAGTAGCCTATTGAACAAATAAGGCAGTTATTATCAACAATACAAAATATTTAAGTCTAGTGGCAGTTAAAAAAAGAGTCCTTCGGACTCTAAAAGTACTGAAGTAATTCTCGAGAATGGAGGAAGTCCGAAACGCATCGACAAACTCAAATAAAAGGGTTAAGCTAGGATTGGCGGAAAATTGTACTCAAACTGATCGTATTTATCCTAGCAGATATAATTCATATAATAATTTCTAGTTTTAAAATATTATTTTGTAAAAGTTAAGTGAATTGACTGGCAATATACGTATTTCAAATATTATCCCTCCCCCTGTTGTTAAAAAATTGTTGTTGGTCAGTGTTGCAGTTAATAAACATATTAACTTATTTCTGAGAATTTGTTCAAGATTTATTCTATCGGGCCTAGTTTTATTACGAGTACCGGTAGTCAAATTACAAAATAAGACATGAAGACAACAAATAACAATCGTAAAGTTAGATGGTCTTTCAAAATTAATTATAAGACGATAAAAAACCCCATTTTATAAGTAATTTTATTAGAATGATTTTGTAGGCTAAATGTTTGTTAAATGGCCTAGCCTATAACATTAAATATTTAAGTACTGCTATTAATTGTAATAGGCTACATATTAAATTGATTACAATCACATTAACTTAAATTTCATTTAGGAGCGCAACTTTACTATTCAACTCTAGGCTAACCTAAACCTAACAGAAATGCAAAAATAACCTAAAAGGTTCTAACCTAACCTACTTAGTCATATTATGTTTATCTGTATTCAAAATTTAACAGCAGAATGTAAAACAACGTTTGTCTGCAAAAATATTAGGCTAGAGTCGAATAGTAAAGTTACGCCCATTTAGGCTACTTGTAAAAATACAAAATTATTTTTTTTACAATATCTCTTATACTGCATCATCACTAAAGCCTTACAGCTGTACCAAACTTTTTTTAGAAAAATGCATTAAATATTAGTACTCTTAATAAGCAATGGGTGTAAATTTACTTTAGAACATGTGACTATTTTTTAGGAAACAGAGTAGTGCTGCCAACCTAAGCACATTGTACTATTGAGTATTGACTGTTGGTAAACATATTGTGACTAGCCTAGGCCTAGAGACTGCAAGTTAGAACTTATTTTTTTAATGCAACAGGCTAGGTGTCTTAATGTAAACTTTGGCCATGCAATGCAGGCCTAGGCTTATCAACTTAAAAAAAAAGTGCTAATATTAAATTACAGTAGGCTACACGCCTTATAACTAGTACAATTCCAACCAAAAATAAAAACCTGAACTTAAACTAACTTACAGACACAGGGTATGTTTCAAGTCAATCAAAATATATGACTTAACTTTCCTAAAACAAGATCCTAAAAGTTGGCATTGTAGGCTAGAAAGAATATTATAGTTTTGCCCAATTAAGTTTCTAATAATATTAATGGTCATTAAACTCCCATTCTATTGTAACTTGTAAACTGATTAATATGACATACTGGGCCTAGCTGCTAAACTAGTTAACGTGTTGTATAATGAAGCCTAGACAAATTCAAAATGTAAACAAAATATAACCTCAAAAAACGTTACACTTTTAATCATTCATGATTAATACGTTGTAGTAGTTATTATAATTTTGTTTTACAAAAAATCGTGGATTATTTGTAATATTACCGTACTTAAGTCTCGGTAATAGTTTAAATTAAGATTCCTGGTTATTGAAGCAATGTTATTATGCATAGGCCCTAATTAGGTAGAAGCGATTACATAAATAAAATGAACTTACTGAATAGAAAATACTTACTTGCTGTGAAGTTTAGACAATAATTTTCACTTCTCTCTTTTCTTCCTAGCTTGTAAAACACTAACTTCGACTAAAAACGCAAAAACTTCCAATAGTTCCAATCACGGGCAAAAAAACAAACAGTATTTTTGTCACACTTTGTCAGTATTGTCCACTGTCCAGGTATTGTCCAAAGTCCAAAGGCAGGATTGGCGGGAAACAGGACAAACTTTCACCGATTATGCGCATGCCGCATGCGCAAAGACTTGTATTTACAACAGACGAAAACCAAGTCCGCATGCGACATAAAAGATGAAACAAAACTTTTACAACTTGAAAATAACGGTACCAGAACAAAATACCGTTATGACCTTGGCATCGGTTTTTTCTTCTTAAACTTTATTTTCCCGTTATTATTTTTAGAATTTTTTTGAATGGCTTTTTCATAGCTATCTAATGGATGTCTAATGGACATCATAGAAATTGTATATCCAAACTGGATATCCAGTAGATATCCACTTTGGATATCTGTAGATATCCAAGATGGTTATCCACCATGGCTATTTAATAGATATCTATTACATATCCAACATGGATATGGATATTGTAGGATGAGAAAGACATCCTATGGATGACCATTGGATATCGTGTGCTGTGTGGGATACGACTCCTGAGGAACTTTTTTAAAATCGCTCTTCGAGCGCAAAGGGTTAAAAAAATTAAGGATTGTATGTAATTCGGAGTATATGTCAAAAGAATTGGTGAATGAGAATGTTGAGTGAGTATGTACTTGTTTGGCTAACTGACAAAGGAAAGCTGTTTAAAGATTTGCCAAGTCTTCATTTTTGTTTTGATGAAGTTGGATTTATTTTATTTTATGATAGAATAATTTTTGATCATGCAGCTGAACCTCTAACGTGAGTTGAGCAAATTTTCAAAATTAAGTTGAATTGTGTTAACTGCAGGAATGTATCAAGAAGGGCGACTGCAGAAGGACCAATTACAAAAAATTAAACAAATAACTTATACAATACAGACAAATTTACAGTACATATTGAAGATTGCTCTCAAGGCTCTGCGGAATATACAAATATTAAATAACAGACGATTTAGTTTACATGGTAGAACCTATCACCCTCCTAACTGTCTGATCGCGGGGCCCTCAAAATAAAGAAACAAACAAATTTTTTCTTGTGAAGAGTTAGCTCTGACAGGAGAGGAAAGAGGGGCTTCAGCAGATTAAAACTCGAATAAAAAATATAGACAGGTTAATTCACTGTATAACTTTCCCTACTTTTGTTACTGTGAGAAGAGGTCGTACAAAAGCTAACGAAACATTTTTGGTAGTGAACAAAACCTGTAAAAATTAGTTGTTTAATTAATATAGGGTAGGGCATATATCTTGTAAATATATGTTTATAAAGTTTTAACTTTTAATAGTAAAACAATTATAAATAAGTTACGTAGTAAAAAACATTTAATAATTGTTATTTAAAAATATTCAAGGTCTAAGTTTATTTGAGTCTTTCAAAAATCCAAACGTCAAGTCAAAATTAACACAAAAACGTTTGGGCTTGTAAAAAACGCAAAAACTTTAAAAAGTCTTAAAATTACATACAGAATCTAAAAACGTAATGCGAAATAGCGATTATTTGGGAAATAAGTGAATCACGGATTGACATATATTTTGCGCATGTGTTAAAATTATGAGGAGAATGTGTTCTTGGAATTGACAAATAAAGTAAAGGTGTGTAGACACTTGCCGATATGAACAGCGAGCGGTATGCTCGAATCTCGTCTTTGGTTCGTTAGAATTGTTGATTTCAACGAACCTCCGGCGATCGATAGGAAACCCACGAACATTCAGTATTCATTTTATAGTGAAGTTGTAAACATATCTACACGACGGGAAAATTCCACGATTATGGTGATGAGTGGTGCGGCATTACTTATGGCAAGTTTGTCTAGAAACAAAAAGAAACCTTGACGTTGGTGGCACACTGAACTTAAAAAAAGAAATAGTTCAGAACTTTTGATGTATTTGAAATCGCAAGAAATAAGTGGTCAAAAGCCTATATTATTATTTTATTATTGTTAATATATTATAAATAATAAGCTGTATGAAGACAGCGAAGATATATATTTTTTTTACACTGGTCTGCAGATAATATTTATCTTCGTATATTTCTCGCCAAGCATCTGCTTTCATATTTAAAAAATTATCCTTACGGCGAAGATCCAAATAATGGATTGGTTTCTGTAGGAATCTATTAATTTCATTACATTTCCTTGTGAACAATCCATATTATTTAATCACTGTAAAATTAATATCTTGAAAAACAATAATACTATGCACGCTAAAAACAACAAATTCGACAGTATTCGTTGAAAAAACCGAAAGAAGAGGGATCGTCGGATAGCACCTCGTACAAATATACGAATTCAATTTGCATAAGCAGCTTGCACACCACGCACAGCACAAGTTTGTATGCACCTGAAGACGGAAGTATTTCCTGAGACCCCCTTCAAACATTATATTTACTTTTCCCACACAAAATATAGTAAATACTTTATTATGTGCCATTCAATATCTGAAAATATTATTTTTGAGAAATTAATCAAACTTGGCATCGAATATGCTCCTAAAGATGGTGAAGATATTATAATGTCATCGAAGGCCAAGATCTTGGATCTTCTTTTCTATTAGATCAATTGGATCTATAATTGAAAAAAAAATATTATTGTGGAGGCAACGCAGGATTGCAGCAGAAAAGCACCCAGACACGTTCATTGATGAGTTAAATTTTTGTGATGAGGTACTTTTTTGAAGATTGGAACCTTATCTGTAACCATTGCCAGTAATGGGGGAAGTATCTCAAAGATAGGTGGACAAAATGTAACTGGAGAGAATCGGCTGAATGATCTTGCTCTTTTGAGTATTCACAGAGAAATTGACTTAACGGCAGAGGAAGTTATTAACAGATTTGGGGAAAAGAGTTGAAAAATAGATTTGTAACTGTAACTTTGTTTCGGTTTGAAACAATGCATTATGTTACTTAATTATTAATAAAAATATTTTTACTGCATTAAATATTTAATATTATTTCTAATTAATCTAAACATGTTATGAAATAATTGAATTTAATCAATAATTATCAACAATCACTCATTAAAAACGTTTCAACTGAGTATACTCCAATATTTAATAATATAACTCATATACTTTTTACTTATAACTTATCCCCCCCCCCCCCCCCCCCACCCCCCAACAATTTCTTACTATACCCCTGTTTGGAAATAATACAAATGTCTATAGTCTACACATTAAATTCACTAATTATTATTAATTTGTAGTACGACTGCTTATTATAACCTAATATCTGTAATACATATCCAAAGGTGCCCACATGATATTTTCTGAGGGAAGCTAGGCCGGTGTATGGGGATTAAGAGTACCCTCCCCTCCTTCGGCAAAAGAGGTCCAGGGAAATTTTTGAATTCCCCCAGGAAACTTTTAAAATTTGGGAAGCCAATTTGGCTGTTCAGGTGAAATAGTAACCTACACTGAATTGAGTCTGTACCTTTACACCGTCAATAGATACACAAAGCTATAACACACCTTGAGGCCTTACCACCTAGTAAAATAATCCAGCAGCTTGTGCTTGAACTCTTGTAAAAAATAAAATAAGTATATGTAAAATCAAACGGCACATAACATTTAAAACATATTTTAGTGCTAATCTCTTAAAAGAAAAATACCTGACTATAATTAATAATATATAATATACATATTTTACTTACCCTGGGAGTTAGAGGAAGCCACGGCCCCTCTTTGCAAAGAGGTATGGGTTCCCATGTACATTACGTAACAACAGTTTTACACTAGCATTTACTCTATAATGTAATCTTAATTTTTGTTTGTGTTCTGTAATGTTTATTTTGTTTTAATTTGGTTATTTTCTCCTTATTTCCTTGTTGTTTAATTGTTTAATATTTACGAAATAGTTTTGTAATCAAAATAATTTGTTTTACAAAAATCATAAAAATCAGTACTATAATGCAAAATTAGTACATGTGTTTTGAGAGTAAATTTAAAATGCTTAAATTGCATAAAAATAAATGATGTCATTTTGCCTACAAGTTTAAAATTTTCCAGGTGGTGGGCCCCATTTCTTCTCTGGTAGTCCCAACCCTAAAAAAGAGGGCTCCAAATTATTGTATCGCCCAGGGCGCTGCAAGGTTTTAAGATTTCAACCAACTATTTGGGAAATTGGCCTACTCACGAAGGCGCTGAATAGCTCCCTGTGTGTACCATACATATTAGTAGAATTTGCACCTTAGCTTCCAGCCATGGCCCACGCTACTTCATTCCGCTTGCAGAGTTTTAAGAGTTTACACCTCGGCCTTGTATTATGGACTGCGCTTTGCGAGTTTGCATACCGGCAGTCGACCTCGGGTCAGAGGCTGGCCCCATGGTAAAATCCCCTACGTGGATTTGAATGGTAGTTTGACAGGTAGTTTTATGGTATTTTACATTTCGATCAATTTAGGGGGAACCAAACGAGCTATAAGGAGTAAAAACACTAAATGTGCAGAATAGTCTCTTTATTAATTTTTTAGACAAAACTCAAAAAAAGTTCATTCTAGTATGACAAATCTCAAACAATTTTTACTTCCGGTTAAAAACGTACTTCGCGTTGTTGGATTTTTTGGCTAGTGAACTTGTTCAAGCGACAAAAAACCAATGTGTTTATCAAATTTGGACCAAATCGGAAGTAAAATGCGACTGTTAGAGTGTGAACACACACACACACATATATGTATAATATAATATATATATATCATTTTTAATGACACCTCAAAACTTGTTGACTACTGGGGGACCTTATGTCTCACCATTAGAGTCACTGGAATAGCTCATCTTTCCTATGGAAATGCGAAAAAATATGTATGAAAAATATATTTTACTGAAAGAGTGTTCTTACAATACCGTATTTTATTCTAAAATAATTAGTTTGTTTTATTTATCTGATGGAATACCTAATACAGGCTTTACCAAAAGGATACTTTTAAAATTATAAAATAATATATTTGTTTTCTGTATACTTAAATTATGAAATAAATTATATATTATATTTAAAAATAAAAAAAAGGATGAAAGGAATAGTCATTATAGAAATTTGTTTGTGGTTTCATAATGTCTACTTTACTATAGTTTAGACTTGTTATGAGGATGAGGTAAATGAGTTAAAAACTGACAGTAATCCTCATTGCAATGCATAAACCTATGAACTGTTGTGATCACTGTTCCAAAACATGAAGAAAATAGGAACCGTTTTCTAATTACTATATTAGTTCAAATATTTTACCTTCCAAGTAGTATCAGCATTATTGACAAAGTCTATCAAGTCTTTTGATTCTAAAAACTTTTGTGATGATCCGTTCACCGTACTGGCCAGTAGACTAAGAATAAAAATGACCCACATTGTCTAAAAGTAAATAAAACATAAACATTATAAAACTATTCTCCAATTTATTTCCTTCAAAAACCTTCCTGAAAGCCCTAAGAAGAGAGAAGGCAAGATGTTTTAATGATTATAACTGAATTTACTCTATCATCAAAGACCAAAATGAAAAGTTGTTAATAACTTTAACATTTTTGATTAGTTACCGTGGGAAGTTTTTTCTTTAAATGTTGTTTAATCTCTAGAATCAACTTCAGTTCAAAACTAAATAAAGCCAACCACAAGAGAAAAGGGCATTGTGTAAATAGTTATTGAAGTAAATGAATTATAAAGAACAAATTGTAAGTCATGACTTTAAAGGTACAATTTAAAGTTCAATTGAATTTATGACTGATAATCATTTTGTTAATAATTTCAAAGTATTGAAATTGGTAAATTAAAAAATAGCCAATAAAAGAATTAATTGTCAGTAATGTTTCTTTATTACAACAAAATTTCAGTGTTTGTCATATTTGTAATACAGTAGATCGCCGATCATTCGAAACGTCGGTTGACCGAATTATTCAAAATTCACGCACCGCCAACATTACATGAGCGTGCGAGCGTCGGTATGATCCGTTTCACTGTTCTACGTCCACCTGTTCACCTAACCTCATTTCTATGTCACTGACATCAGTGTTGTTTTAACTTTCCGTGCTATTGTTTGTTGTGCTGTTTGACTTCTATCAATGTCGGCGAAACGTAAAAGTGTTGTGCTTAGTCTTTGTCACAAACTTAAAAATTGTAGAACTATTAAAAAAACGTGCAAGTAGATCAAGCTTAGCTCGGGAGTTTGGTGTTGGGAATTCAACGATAACTGATTAAAAAGAACAGTGAATCTATCACAAAGTTTGCTTCTGTGCTGGACTGTGAAGACGGAAGCTGATGATGAAGAAGCCTTCCAATGCTTCGAGACTGCTATTAAATGGTTTAAACAGCAAGACGAATGCGATGCTGTACAGCTGCTGTCTTTCAAACGCCTACGAGACTTGGCGGAAAAAAAAACCAGTCTCAAAATTTAAGCGAACATGTAGATTTTTTCTTTTAGGTTAATTTTGTACTGTTTTTATCACATCTAAATCAGTAAACCAAAAAAGGTTTATGTACTGTATGAGCAATCCCTACTTTATATGTACAGTATGTATTATACATAAACTTAAATCAAAGTATTATTTCTAGCCCAAAAACGTGTTTTATTTGCGTCCCACCCATCCCACTACCCTCAACAAAGAACTAGACTTTTTTCCAGTAATGTTCTATTATCCGAAAAATCAATATCCGAACACCCCCCTGCACCAATTGTTTTGGATAATCGGCGTTCTACTGTATTAAAATTAGCTATTAGTATTTACTTTGTTTATTCACTTTACTGAATCTGAATAAACTAACTTTGTCTTAATAAGTCTATTTTAAATTGTAAAATAAATAAAAGAACTATTATTCTTCTTTTTATATTTATAAAATTCTTTCTCAAGAAAAGATAAGTGTTATAAATCTATTCAAGCACAGATAGGACAATTTTATAATAGAAATAACATTATACTTACACTGACAGATGATTTGTCCGCAATGTACAGGTGGTCACTTCAATGGCTTTTATATGGTTAGTATTTGAGATTAAATGACACTATGAAAAGTTTTAAGTGGTTTATATTTGATAAAGTTCAACTGAGTACAACACCATCTAATTAATATTTATTTAAATGCATTCATATTTATCTTCTTTACAACGTTTATTTACAGTTTATATTTTTTTAATGTGTTTAATGTGTAATATTTAACCTCAGCCTACAACTTACTTATTCCTAACATTAACAAATTAATAACCTGCTTTGATTTTATGATAAAAATATCATTTTCCAGAAATTTGATTGTCCATTACTTTGAAATGAAGCAAGATACTAAGCTCTAGTTTGCGCCATCTATATGGGAGTGAGTGTTAGGTCTGTCCACGCCCTGACAGTCAGGTAAATCCAAATAACTATGAACATTGTAAATATTATAATCCGAACCCCAGTAATCCGAATGTCCACTAATCCGAACGTCATAGGAGTTAAATGTTTTTTATTTATTTTGTGATCGATATGCTGGACCAGCGCATAACGAACAAATTCAAAATTTAGCAACCAAAAAACGCACTTGATCATTAATACAGACAAAATGAGTGACTTTTTTTAATTTGATTTGAATATTTTCTACTGTAATATTATCCTTACTACGTTTACTATAAATATACTGGAGGCGTATGTATACTATTTCATTTAAATAAACAAAGTATTTTAAAATGCAAAGTATTTCTCATTTTTCAGTAGGGTGTATCACTTATGATCCATTTTAGCCATGTTTTAGCTAATAAGTTATGTGAAAAGCATAATATGTTCTATAATCCGAATGATTCGATAGTCTGAACCCCTCCGGTTCTAATTAGTTTGGATTAAAGAGTTTCTACTGTACGTTAATTGCAAGAAATGTATTTGATCATAAATTGTATGTCATTGAGTATTCTAATCAGAGATTGTACATACTGTTACTGTTATTTTATATCACTTTTTAATACAGAGCTTTGTAGTACATTCTGTGAGGCCTGTATGGTTGTTTCATCCAAAGTATTTAACAAACTATTTTAAACAATTACGATTAGGTCATAGAAATCAATAATATCAAAACCGAAACACACATTTATACATTTTTTGTCCGTCTGTCCGGGCTAATTTCCGGAATGGTTAAATCAATTTTGATGAAATTTACATTAACATGTAGAGGACTTTTCAGAGAATATTGTAGGCTACTTTTTATTCCGAAAATATTTAAACATCCTGTTAAAATTTTTAAAAATTATGAACAAAATTAGATATTTTGAGGACAAATGTTGGGCATATTGTGTGTCTATTTCTATCTATGTCTTACACTTTGTACAGTTCACAACTATCCCCTCCATCCAACTTATATACAATTTCTTCTGCCCTAATCAATCTTAATTTCCGTAAAATTAATACAATATTATGTTTGCATTGGCATCACCGTAATATGTCACTGCAGGGGCAGAGCCCCTAGTTTGTAATAAATTTGTTAGTACATTTCAAATTTTTTATTTAAGAGATAAATTATGTAAATAAATTTAATGTAATCATTGTTTTGTTTTTTAGAGTTATAGTATTTAATGTGTTACTTAGTTTGCTCTCAGATATATCTTATTCACCTAACAACACACTAGGAGCTCTACTCCTGCTCGCCAACTTCTGCGGTGACATATGGTGATGCTAAGGCAAACATATTATTGTATATATTGTGTTAATTTTACAAAAATGATGATTTATTAGGACAGAACACAATTAGATATAAGTTAGGTGGTGGGGGGTAATTGCGAACTGTACAAAGTGTAAGATATACATCAAAATAGACATTTATTTGTAAAATAAAAACCCTAATTTTGTCCATAATTTTTACATTTTTTCAACTGGAGTTTTGAATATTTTCGGTATAAAAAGCAGCCTAAAATATTCTTTGAAAAGTCCTCTACATGTTAATATAAGTTTCGTCAAAATCGGTTCAGCCATTCTGGAGATTAGCCCGGCCAAACAAGCAGTCAGACAAGAAATTTGTAAATGTGTGTTTAGGTTCTGGTAATGTGTGAATAACCATTATTATGAGCTTAGAAAAATTCTTATGTTTTGAAATCACAGACGCACACTTCAATTTTATTTATATATATAGATTCTATTCAATTTTCTCAAGTAGCATGTAGAATTACATAATTATTATCTTACTCATAATTACTACAAGTAGCGTTTGCTTGTATGAACTTAATATCTGAAGTTGTTTTCTCATTTATCACATTTTCTAAGTCACCTAAAGATGTCATCATTTGTTGTCTTGTCATTGTTGATTAACACTGATATTCTTTCTGCTACTTCATTCAGTTGTTGTAACTAAACGTAATGACAGACATATATAATTACATGTGATAATTTCTGTTTGCCTAATTTATTTCTAAAGGTAAAGGTGAATTCACACTTTTTGCATTTGAATACATGATAATATGTCAAAACATTAACAAATTATTCTTTTTGGGAAATTTGAAAACAACTAATACAGTTCAAATGTACTGGTTATAAGTTATAATGGTTTATCTTTTGCATTAACGTGTGATTTTATATGTAATTTATTCAAATTACCCATTATACTTAAAACTAGTATATCTTTGTTTTTCCAAATACCCTATTAAGCCGAGGGGGGGGGGGGGGGGATAAAAGAATAGCCAGTTGCAGGAAAAATACATTTAACTACATATTATATATTGGGGGGACATCAATGACTAGGAATTTTGATAATATTCCAATGATTATTGAATTTTTATTTTGGACAGCTTAATGTGTACAACTAACTGCATACACTGCTAGCGATATATTTGTTGTAGTCTTTTTTAAATTCCTTCTCCAGCCATATACATATATCAAAAAACCTTATCCATTGATAGCGAAACTTTAGAGGAGCTTATACACTTACTGTAAAGTTATACATGTTTATTTGTCGCAAATAATATACCGACCATTCTGGCTTTGTATAATATGGGGGTTTTCAACAGTCAGGGAAAGCATAAAATGATTTCACCATTATTTTCTAGGTGCACTTGATCATAAAATGCTTTTGCTTTAAGTTTGTTGAGGTTAAACGAGTTTTTAACCAACTTCAATAAAAAGGAGGAGTTTCTATATTCAACGCGTATATTTTTTATATATGTTCATTCGCTACTATGCCTACACTAAAAATGTAAAATAAACAAACTTAAAAAACAAAAATTAAAATAATAATAATAATAAACACACTAAAAAGTGAAAAATAACTCAATTTTGTAACAATAACTCTATTACGAAGTATTTATATAATTCCAATCTGAAAATTTGTATAAAAACCTATTCAGATTTTATATTAAATTAAAAAGTTATATGTACTGGAAAACTATTTGAAGTAGGTGCTAAGTCCTAGACATGTATGTATTTAACTTAGCATTAAAAACAGCTTCATTAATTAATACATAATTACAATTGAGTACGGTACCTATAAATTAAGTTATTGAACAATGAAAACCCTATATCTGATATACTGACGACATCTGCCCTTCACGTGTCTGCCCTGTTTGGCACCGACTTCAAACAGTTTTGTAGTAAATATAATAATTTTTTAATTTAATATGAATAGGTTCTGTGTCACTCTTGGGCGTTATCTATAAAAATTTAAGATTTATTCTACTGGAAGGTGGCTAAGCCCGGTTAAAAGAATTATGGAAACTATTGTTCAAGAGAGCACATCCCATATACCAAGGGGAAATAACACCATTTACTTACTTGAAGTTCAGCTTTTCAAAGTGTTCTTTGAAATTTTCATTTGAAACTTAACAGAAATTATTAGTTACACAATACCACATTACCATTATATACCATTATGTATATCATTATATATACCATTATATATATCAGGTTAAGTTTTGAAAAATAGAATAAGTAAAGTTTGAGAATATTCAAAATAATGTATTGAACAGAAAAATATTAGGAATTAATAACACAGTCATGTAGGTGTATTAAATTTATGTGTTAATTTTTATATGTTTTACACATATAAATTAATTATATGTTACACATATGTATTTATAATAATTAAACTTAAATGTAAATGGTTACAAAATTTGAAAAAATGTAAAAAAATAAAGGATTTAATAAATTTAATTTGTTTTATATATTTTTATAGGCGAAAAACCTGGGTGGTTATCACCGCCTATAAATAAAAAAAATAAACAAAATTTATTTAAAAAATAGTATGTTTTTAAACTACAAAGCATTTCTAAATTAAGCCCTTATAGACTGTAAGCCAAAAATACTTTGTTTTAAATATTAAAGTTCTGAAGTTGTAGTTGTATGAGTTTAGGGTATTTGAAGCAGACTAAATCTGGATTGTTTAAGACATCATGAGGGTTGAGTTAAGATTGGTGTTCCTGATGGTCGTTTGGTAGAAGTTATGGTGAATTTGAATTTAAATATCACTTGACATATTATTTTGGTTAACTAAGTTTAACACTTTGCATTAGTACTAGATTAGTATGTACATTGCATTTTTAGTGAGTTTTTAAGTTTTTCACTTCACTCTGTTCATGAAGCTATGTCAAGGTTACAATATAGATTGAGACTATTCGAGTTGAGAGAACTAACTACAGGACAGACCAGCTGTTCTGTCAAGCTAAGTGTGCGCTTTGAACTGGTGTTTACAAATCAAGCAGCTAGTACTATTATGTCCATAAGATGCCATTCGCTTGTTGAATTTTAATCGCTACAGTTCTTATTAGAATTTTCAGATCGGAATTATAAGAATACTTTGTAATAGAGTTATTGTTAACCAATCGAGTTATTTTTCACTTTTAGTGTGTTTATTGTTATTTTTTAAGATGGTTTATCAGATTAAACTTTTCCCTCGTGATTTTGAACAATTTGTTTTCCCTCCATGGTTTTGCCAGTGGTGGCATTAATAAGACACCTTAACACAGACTAAGAAATATATTGAAAACTATAAATATTACAATAGAGAACAGTTACTAACAGAATGGGCACCCATATTTTCCAGAGGGCAGCTAGACCGGGGTATGGAGATTAAGGAGTCTATATATACCTCTGCCCCCCGGATATGGACACTCTTGGTTTAGTTTTATGTTTTTGAGGATTGGAGACTTCCCAATCAAAAGCAAAGGCAGTTTTTAAGAGCCATCCATGTTAACCTCGACTAACAGTATTATTTTTGATTTGTTTTGTTTGCCCCACTGCATCATTCATCCTTGAAAGTCAATGTCTTGTTAGGCATGCATTTAAAAAACAAACCCGTTGTATCATCATTTAAAATGTCATCTGTTGCTTGTTCGTCCACTTTTCCACAGGCATTTGAAAAGAAGTGTCGTTCCTTTCTTTGATCCTTTCCAACCACTGCTAGCTTTAAAATAATTTTCTAGCAGGTGTAAGAGAATTCTATGGGTTTTGCCTGATCAAAAGCTTCGGTTAGTAGAACTTTCCTATTTCCTACCTTTGCTTGTTTATGTCCCACAAAAAGGTCATGCTATTTTTGGATGCTGGAGGTTTGGAAAACTCTATAAAGTTACAACTTTTCAGTTATTTTCCTAAATACGTAAATTGATTCCATAAAAAATGTCAAATCTTATTTAACAAATAAAACAAGTTATTTTTTTCTTTGAATCAACAGTTTTTACTTAATTGGATGTGAATTTTCAGAGATAGATATCTTAGTGGAGAAATAAGTAAATGAAAGTGGGACACAAGTCTTTAAAAGTGCCAAACATTTGTGTAATTTCGTTCAATAGTTTTTCAACTAGAGCATTTTGAAAAAAGACTTGCTACCTGGAAATCCTCAAAGCACAATTTTCTAAAGGGTTAAAGATTAGTGAAAGTATTTTTCAGTAGGCATAAATATTCCCCTTTTAATTCTAGTTGATGTACATATTAATTAAATTTAAATATTATTTGTGGGCTACCTGTAATCATTTTCGAAATCACACAAAGCTGAATAATTCGAAAAGTGACAGCATTATTCAAAAACTAAATACAATGCTCTGTCCTCCATGAAATTGTGTACATTTTAATATCCAAATCGGAAAAATATTTCCCCCAAATGTTTTTTTTTTAAATCCCTACTTTTATATAAACTTAGTTATTTTTTCAAAAACTGTATGAGATAATGTAATATTTAAAGTGTCCCATTAAAATATAGACTTTATATATAATTAAAAAATTATTTAATAACATTCCTTTTTATAGCCTTCGAGTTATACAGTTTTTAAAAAAAGCTTACATTAAGTTGGTACATTAATTTATAAGTTCCGGGACATATGCTAGAGAAATAGGTGTTTTATATAATTTATATAATGGTATTGTAGGCTATCCCTTGCAACATTTTAAGGCAAAAATAGTTAACTTTTGATTAACATACTATTTACCACTTGAATTATGTAGGATTATGTTCAATTATGGTTTACTTAAAAGTAATTCATATTTTTGAAAAATTATAGTTCATATTAATTCAACTCACCATCTTATTTCCATAAATTCAAGTCCATAAATTTTAAGTGATAAATAAATCGTAAGTAAATAAAAAATAAAGATGTTTGCCTTAAAATGTTGCAAAGAGGCCTACATTACCCTTATTTAATTGTATAAAACACCTATTTTCTCTAGCATATATCCTGGACAACATACTTAGGATCAATAATAATTAATTAGTTTATCTAATTTACAAAATACAGTAATAGAAAATATCTCACTATTTTAAAAATAATATCAAACAAAACTATTCTGAAAGAAAGTTAATTATAAAAAGGAAAATATGCTTTAACTTATAAAAACAAAACAGTGTGGAGATAGAAAACAATAGAACTGTATTTAATGTCTTGATAGCTAGTAAATTCAATCTATGTATACCTATTTTGTATATAGAAAACAACTTCACAGCAACAAAATGTAAGTTCAAAGGTTAATAAACTAATTTATAAATCTAAAATGACAACTTCTGTCAATAGGCAATATAAAGTTCAACTAAAAGGATAAAGAGAGCAGCACGTAACGGAACTGGTCTGAAACATTGTACAGTAGAACCCCGATTATCCACGAGTGGATTACCCGCGTTGCGGCTTAACCGCGATCGCCAAAAAATACCGCGATCGCCAAAAAAATACAAATTAAATATGTAAAATAACCCAAATGCGATACTACGGATAACAAAGTTTAGCGAGTGAAGGCCCATTATCTAGCGCGCAGACTGTAGCGCCACCTCAAAGACAATACAGTAAGCATATAACCTTCATAACGGGACTAATCCCACCCCCGTCAATAAAGGACTTTTTTACTCCATGCTGATAGAGATTGATATTGAAAGTGCATTTTGACAACAGTAGTAGGCCTATTGTAGTAGTTATGTATTGGACTGTTTTTTTTTTGTTTTTGTTCTTTGTAAATATGTAAATAGTGTGTGTGAAACTATGTAATTTTTCCAACATATAAAGGTACGTAACTGTGCATATTTAAATTAATTTTTATTACCTGAACCTTTTGTAAAGATTAATTAAACACTTATTTTAGTTTTACGGTCATTTTGAACTATTTCTAGGGCATTTCGGATTATACGCGCTTTCGATTATACACGAATGTTCAGCCACCCATTATCGCGGATAATTGGGAGTCTACTGTAGGCCTACTCCTATTATTGAGATTCAATATTTTTGATCAGCACATCTACTTATAGTATAAAGCTAGACGGTAACACTGATTCACTGACATTAATTATTAGACACTTCCCGTAATCGGACACCCCTCAACCTTGAATTTAAGATTTCGACGAAAACTTTTGGGAAAATTGTCAGAATTTAATATTTTATAATTTTGAAAGCACCTTTTGGGCGGGAAAGATTTTTTAAATTTTTTCATTTTTCCACTTGGATTGCGTTTTGTAAGAAAGCGGTAAGAGATAGAAAAAAATGTTAAATACAAAACTTGTAGAAAATTTAATTTCAAACCAAACAAATGTTCGTCATATTCAAGATCCAATCATCCGTTCAGCCGCTATTCACCCGAGAAGGAGCTCCGGCACACAATCCTTAAAATTTTCCATATTAATCTTATGGAGATAATGTTTAATGAGTTTGAGTCAGCTGCCAAATAAAACATCTATGGTCACCTATGTACAAACGAGCCAAATATTAACGGGATTCTTTAGCGAATTTTCCAACTGCGATCCGAAGCGAAGTAGCCATCTGAGGCCGAAGGCCGAGGCGGGGTTGGGACGCGAAGCGTCCAGGGGCAGAGCCCCTAGTCTACTTATATAAAGCTAGACGGTAACACTGATACACTGACATTAATTATTAGGCACTTCCCGTAATCGGACCCCTCTCAACCTTATACTTGAAGTAAAGCTCTCGACGAGAAACTTTCAGAAATATTGCTAAAAGTTAACATTTTTAACTTTGAAAGCATCTTTTGGGCGGGAAAGATTTTTCCACTTTGATCGCGTTTTGTAAGAAAACGGTATGAGATAGAAAAAAATGTTAAATACAAAAGTTGTAAATAGCGGATTGCGACTAAACTAAACCAAATTCGAAAAAAATTTACTGAATATTTTTTATTTGCTTCAATGAATGCAGTACGATCATATATAGCCCGCTACGGTTTTTAGGGACACCCTGTATATATTTCTAAAAAAGTGGGGGGGGGGAGTGAAAATCATGTTTAGAGAACCCAAATACTTAAACTTTTTACAGGTCTCACAGCAGTAGGAAAAAGTTCTACAAACTGATATTTTTTGACTAATTTGAAGGGACTATAATCTGATCAGATTTATTAGGATATAGTCTCTGTTCTGCAAAAAGTACTAGCGGTTCTCAACTTTTTTTGTTGTAAAAACTACCAGTTATGTAAACAAATGGCGAGCGGCTTTTCTAGATCAGTATGTATGGTGAGCGAATGCTGCTATTAGAGAGCGTTTAACTTGAACTGATGTTAAGTAGTTTGTGAACAGATGTACAGTGAATAGAAAGTTACATACGGGAAATGACGTGTTGTTTTTACAACAATGCTGTTACTAATTTTATTGTTGAAAGTATTTTAAACACCTCAAGTTAAGTAGAAGGTTAGAGAAGACTATACCAGTAGATAAATCTTTCCAAGGCCTGATCTACTAATTCATGGCCGTTTTGCAAAAATCTATGAAGACAAAAATGGAAATAATTAAAAAGAAAATCGTTGAGAATAACATGTTTGAAAACAATTGAAAATAAAGGATAAAAAGCATACGCAAGTAACACTGGCAAATAATATGCACAAAGAATAATTTAAAACGTTAGGTATAACTTAATTTAATGATGAAATAATATATTTTAATATGAACAAACGATTTAACATACCGATTATTAAGCTTAATTATTTATTTTATTTCTGTCACGTAACTTTCTTCTCTTTTTGTATGACGCGTTTCAGAGATTTACTTCATCATCAGTCACTTATCACTCTTGCCAGGTCATCAAACATTACATAAAAAACACATAAACACAAACACTGAGTTCATATTATTACAACATTTTTTCGCGTGGGATGCATCCCGTATAGTGGTCGAAGGACAACTGTCGTACAGTAATGACCTTTGTACAGGTGACGTTTGTTAGTAAGTCCGTTATCTTGTATGCTGATAGCCGTGTCGTACAAAGTGTTCAAGGAGAATTGCAGATGGTCGTTCATGACTTGGTTTTCGTTGTTTTTAAAACGTTTTGTATATTTTATACTCCTCGATAGCATCCATAATTTTGCCTTTTTTTGCATGGATGCAATGGTATCAAATTGGTTTCAAAGTCAGTATAGCCATGGTTTGCGCTTATCAGGCGGCGTACATAATTCGATTTATTGCCATATATGTTCTTTTTGGGAGGATGTTCTTGAACGCTCTGATGGAACGCTCTTCCTGTTTGCCCAATGTAGAACGAATCACATTCATCGCAAATTAGTTTGTAAATCAAAGTTTTATATTTGAATTCTTTTTTTAGTTTTTGACTGAGGAGTTTTTGGATGTTATTGTTGGTTCAAAAAGCTGCAGTAATGTTTAATTTTCTGAAATTTCTTGAAACTATATTTGGTAGTATGTTTCCGTACTCACAGGCTGTGCAGGTGGTTTTTTCACGAGGTTTTAAAGATTTACTGTTTTTGATGCATTAAGGTGTTTATCATAGATGCCTGATAACCGTTGGTTGTGGCAATATATTTAATAGTAGTGTATTTAGCTCCTCCAAGTAATCTTCCTGTCCGAGCGGTATTGTAGGACACCGATTATTGTCTAAGTGGGGAAATTTTTTCATAATTTTAGCAGTCAGTTTTTTAAGTTCGCCCTCCAAACCGTAAGGTCTATACTTAATGCGGGCCATAGATTTTAGAATATAGTTAAATTTCCACAATTATCAATTATTAGACTAGTTGGATCGGTGCGAATATTTCGCACAGTATTATGATCAAACACCGAATAGTAATATAATAATGTGGAAATAAGTAAATGCAAGTATTTATTAATGAATGATATTTTATTTTGAAGAGAAGAAATAAATATCAGTCTTACTGTAAAAAGTCTTTACCTACTGTATATAGCCTTTACCTATATGTGTACAATCATCCCTAAGGAAAGGCGCCATCTATCAACTATCTGTATAACTAACATGACAGCTGTTAGTTATATTGTTTACATTCTATATGCAAGTGTAATCTATCACGCAAATCAATCAATCAAATTAAATCAATCTTTATAAACTGTTATTTATAAAACAACGCAAATAAATAAACGTAGTTAACTTAATTAAATCAACGTATTAAATCAGGTAGAATAACATGAATCATATGAACTTTCATATTAAATTTTTTAAAAATAATTTATATTTTTAACGAAGGTATTTGTATATTTTTTGTCAATGGCGGTGAACTAAGCTTTAAAATGTAAGCTTAGTACCTGGATGAAAGGGGCATGTTGTGATGGCAGGGATCCTGCACTCAAGGTACTTGATTGTATATCTCAATATTAATATAATTTTTTGAGTAAAAAAAAAAGTGATTATAATTTTCTTTTGGGAAATGGGAATTTAAATGTATTGTTACTGCAGCCGCACTGAATTCTGTTTTAAATTGAAATTTTTGTTTATAATTTTTGTAATGGAACCCCTAAGCAGGCGGATAGCCTTAGGGGCCCTATATTGCGTTTTCTCTAGGATAAGTATTTTATTTCCTGAAAGAATTGGTTATTTTATAAATGTGTATTTTATTTTGTAACATTCTATTGTAGTTCTTTTATAATTCTTGTTATTTTAAGTTAGTTAGTATTATTGTCATATTTAGAGTTATGTATAAATAGAAAAGGAAGAAAATACAAATGTATTTAATTTTGTTCAAAAGCAATAAATAAATAAATAAATGATGTTTGCATCATTGATTTTTTGATAAAGAATTAAGGGAGATATGGCGTTGAAAAAAACCCCACACCTTTAAGAAAATAATAATATAATATAACGATTCTATTCGAACATCAGCTTCACATAAGCTCTAGTGAAAATAGATAAACAAGTATTTGGTAGGCACAGGTGCCTGTGCCACAGATGCAAGCACAAACCGTAGTATAATGTGTAATCAATCTGTGGTTTAAAGTTTTTGAATCAGAACGAACAAAATAACACCAAGTCAAGCGTCGACGGAATTATGCGCAAAGTTATGGGTGAGCACCGTTGCATTATTACGGTGATGAATTAAATGGAGCGTTTAGGGAAATGTCCATACTATCGCACTCGAGAAATTTCATTAAATGGTACATCACTTCGGCGAACGATGGTTATTCGTACAATTGTCTTTTGACCTATAATATGTATTTTAGATGCAAGTAATATACTATTAGGCCTATCAGTTTTCAAAGCAAATTAATCAGGTAACAACATTTTTACCTCATTCCTTTCCATCATTTGTGGATTCCCTAACCATTCTTTTAGGAGCTGTCTATAAAAATGTGTAAACCTATTCATTCATTGATAAAAAAAGTTAAAAAATAATAAAGTTTCAATAATAGTGTGGCCAGTGGCGGTTCTAGACCTGAAAATCTGGGGGGGAGGGGGCAAGGACACTACAAAGGGTCGAATGACGGGGGAGGGTGGGGTTTTGAAAAATGATGAAAAACAACCTCCCAAAACTCTATTTGAATAGGCCCTACCTTTCAGGCTGAAAATTAATTAGTTATTTAAAACGAAAAATCACCCTCCAAAAACATTGAAAATGTAGCCTACAAGGTGAATAATTAGACCAGGAGACGGTGTACTGTAAGTACACATTTCTTATATATGACAATGTGTATATTAGGCCTACGTAGTTAAATGTGAACAATATTTTTGTTTCTGGATAAAATGTGTTTGATTTATTTAAATAACCTTATAGGTTTTAGTTTAAATGATGTAAGAATGTAATTTATATACATCATAAAAACATCATCATCTTTTTTACATCATCATTTTTTATTGAGAATATATCTTAATATGAAAATTTCTAATAAACATTGAAAATGATGGAAACAAACTGTTTTGGCCATACTGTTTCGTTCATTTTTTTCGAAACGGTTGGTTGAAACAGTTTTTGTTATTCACGCCCGCGTCACCCACATCTACGCAAGTCCCCACAATAAAAAAACAACACCAGCGAACAACCAGCTAGATATAAGAGCTTAAGACTGTACGGATGACGTTTAATTAATAACTAAAATATTTAAATAATCGGTGTAATCATCAGTTCAATCGCGCGTTTAGGGGATCGGCACGCGAACGATACTAACTTAGCCCAAAGTATCTTTTGAAGCAATCGGAAATTTTGAGTGTCCCCTAAAAATGGGGGATTTTGGGGGCAACTCAAAATTTTTAAATGGGAAGTATGGTCATGTGGTACCTCATTTTAAAGGTCTATTTAAGACTAGGAAAATGACATAAATAAAATAAAAATCGGACCACCCAAAACAAAATGGCGGCACTAAACTTGTTGAAATAAATCGACATAAAGTTGCTAATATCTTGAAAAGGAAGAGTTTTTTAAAGAGACAAAAAATGTTTATTTTAAAGTGATTGACCTGAACAATTGCTTTAAAATTGATTTCGTAAATTTAATTTTTTACAAAATTTTCTAAGATGTAGGAGTCGACTTAAAATTTACGAAATCGATTTGGAAGCAATTTTTTAGGTCAAGCACTTTGAAATAAACATTTTTTGTCTCTTGAAAATTTTTCTAAAAACTCTTCATTTTCGAGATGTATTAGCAACTTTATGTCAATTTATTTCAACACGTTTAGGGCCACCATTTTGTTTTGGTTGGTCCGATTTTTATTTTCTTTATGTCATTTTCCTAGTCTTAAATATACCTTTAAAATGAGATATCACATGACCATACTTCTCATTTAAAGATTTTGAGTTGCCCCCCAAATTCGCCATTTTTAGGGGACACTCAAAATTTCCGATTGCTTCAAAAGATACTTTGGGATAAGTTAGTATCGTTCCCCAAAGGATATTTGTTTGTTTTAACAAACACAAAAGTTAAAGGGGGGAGGGACTTTTCAGACACCTGATATAAAGTTATATACATGCAGGGTGTCCAGCTTCGACCGTCCGAAACTTTACGATGTTATTTGTCAGATAAAACAAGCAAATAATACAATATAACATGTGTCCTTTCTCGTTCTGTTTTCTGTCTGTCCGTCTGTATTCCAAGACGTTGCTCGACGGGATCCCTGGCTAAATACAGAGCCGTCACGTCATGGCACGGTATGCCCTCAGAGCATTCAATATTTTTCATAAAGTATTGTTGTATTAAGTATTGTTTTTTCATTCGGTTTTTGTAAGTAACCAAATATTTCAGCACAGAATCAAACGTTACCCATTGCGCAAAGTAGCCCATGTCGAATTTTCTAGTTACAAATTGCTTTGATTTGTTTGCAGTACATAGATGGTTGAACAGTTTAATCATTTCAGACCGTTATTCTAAAGTGTTATGTCCTTAGTTTATAGATTAGTTCATTGTGAAATGAGAAATTGGGGATTTCCTTTAGCGAAAACATTGAGGTCGCTGAAATCGTTTACATAACGCAATTTCATAAAGTCAATGCAACTCGTTAAAGTTAAAAGCCCAGAACAGGTATTCCATGTTTTGACGGGGACTGTTGTAGGCTAGTAGGCAACGCGATGCTGTGCTGAGCTATACTTTGCCGTGATAGCTGTTAAGAAAAAAATAGGGCATTAGTGTTTAATCGGTTTAATCCTTCATTAAGTATTTTAAAGTTATATTTGATATACTTTTACTAGTCATTTACTACAAAAGGAAAGTTAAATGTTTGTTTT
>JAGFPH010000455.1:421615-471358 GCA_018207615.1 Philaenus spumarius
TCACGAAGAAAGGGTTTGAAAAAATTCGAAATTTTAGGGGGGTTTGGGGGATCAAAGTTATTAAAAAACGACTTCTTCAAAACTACCGAATGGATTGGAATGAAATTTGGTATGTAGCTTCCTCTAGGGCCATAGGTGCTCACTAAGAAAGGGTATGAAAAATTTCGAAATTTTAGGAGGGGTTTGGGGGGATCAAAGTTACTAAAATCATAATTTCAGATTTTTTATTATTATGACAATAGTGCTTTTATTATTTAAGATCTATATATATAAAAGCCAAATACCACTCACTGACTGAACACTTAAAAAGAATACAATTACGTTAAAAAAGACTGAACATACCAACCACCACGAGCAACGCCGTACGGGTCAGCTAGTCTAAAAATAATAATATAGGCCAGCAGTCTGCACATTTGGTTTTTCTACACAACCTTATAGCTAATCTGGTACTACCGAAATCGATAAAACGTAAAATACCATAAAAGTACTTGGTTCATATCAACCGTGGTCCAGGGGGATTTTACCTTGGGGCAGCTTCTGTTACGAGGCCGACGACCGGGCAGCACGTTTTGCGCTGCGAGCGGAACGAAGTGACGTGGTAGGGTAAATACACACTGCAAGCGTAGCGAATTTGGGAGGGAGCTGATGGTGTTTCACACTGCCGTAGCGCAGCGCATTCGTCAACAAGTCAAAGCTGCCTCGGAAGATTTTGCTAAGTGAAAACTGTTATTTAAAGTGAATGTTGTGAGAAGTCACTGGGTGCACCCAACAAACAGTGAGAGAGAAACTTACGGCGAATATGATTACCTATTCAAGGTTTTAAAAGGCCATGAATAAATATTTTCGGGCTACGTCCTAAATAAAATGAAACTTACTTGTAGTATCCAAAGGTTTCGCTATTTCATCCCACTGCTTCTCAGTTGCACCTCGATTATATTGAAGTTTGTGTTTCGCCATCTACAACCTCTGTGTCGCCTCGCATTCACCTCTGTTGTCAATAACTCAAAATCCATGTTTGAGGTTATGGCAATCCGTTCCGCTGTCGAGAACAAACTAGGTTGTTCTGAAAAGTTTCTCTTCGCTGCGCTGCGCTCTCAGTTTGTTTTGCCTCGTTAACAAGCATGGTTTTGATTTATCTGCTGCTTGCGCTCCGTTTGCAGAGTGTTTTTACCCTAAGCTAGAGGGGATTATAAAGTGGAAACACATTCTACTAATATATTTTGTACACGCAGGCAGCTATTCAGTGCCTTCAGGAGTAGACCAATTTCCCAAATAGTTGGTTGAATCCGTAAAACGTATAAACTTAATTTTTTAAATTAGCTCAACTCACGACAGCGAATTAGCTGCGTGATCAAATTATTTGTAAAATATACTTTTCTATAAAAGAAATCTTTCGTATAATATTTTGTGTAATAAGCCATAAAGTGAGAACAACTTAAATAATACGATCTCGCAGCTGAAGAGCTGACGAAAGTTTAGTTAATTCCACAAATTAATTTTATATGTTTTGTTGTTTCAACCAAGAATTATTGGATTTTTGGCTACCGAACTCGTCCAAGTGACTCAGACAAACAACGTGTGTACTAAATTTGGACCAAATCTGACTTGAAATGCGGCCGTCAGAGTGCGAACACATGTAGGCCTACGAAAAAAATCGGAACGTTCTTTTGAATATTTTATGTTAACGGTTGCGCAACAAATAAGTGTACAAAGTTTGAGCTAAATATCTTGTCTACTTAAAAAGATATTAAGTATTTTGTAAAAAAATGGCGGATATCTCGAAAACGAAAAATTTTCGGACCTATGGTTATATGGACTTTTTTCTTTTTTTTCGTGTTTAATCATGTACAAAATTTGTTAACCATAATTATTTTGAATCACTCTGTATTTAAGGAACACTATGAAGCAGTCATGATCTTGGCATTCATGGAAAGCAATCCGCTCCGAGATTCATTTCGATATTAACAATTTAAATACAATCACCATCTTGGAACCAACAAAAAAAATTGTCGATGTAAGGACTTTCTCAATTATATCACGAAAACAATTTATTGTTTAGTAAATTTAACAAATGGGTGGGTTTTACGAGATCGCGAATTTTATTTACTGTTTAGAATATATTTCCATCTCTATATATAAAAATGAATGTTTCTTTGTCCTCTATAGACTCAAAAACTATTCGACCCATTTCACTAAAAATTTCACAGTTTACCCATATTATTTACCAGGAGTAATTACTAGAGTCTAAAGGGTTTAATGGGGTTGCAATAATACAATAATACAATTATTTAATATTATTCTTAAGTGATGTAAAAAAAAACATTTCCAATTCGATTAATTAAGTCAAAGGGATGAAATGGGATAACTACCCTCAAAATTAAGTAATAATTTTTTTATACACTTAATCTTTCTTTATGCTCAAAAACAACTTTAAAAATTTCACAATTTACACATACTGTATTAGTAGCAGGATTGTTTAGAGAATATGGCCACTACAAACATACTAAAATGGGGTACAAAATACAATACAAAATAAATTACACCAACTTCCTACAAGCTATAAAGCTAAATGTAAGTAATATTATTATTAAGTGACATGAAAACCATTTACAATTCAATTACTTACGTCAAAGAAATGAAATGTGATAACTACCCATACAAATAAACCAAGCCATAGCGCTGCATTGCCGGGTCCACTAGTTTAAAAAAGGAATTAATATAAATTATTAAAACATGTTTTTTTGGTCTTCGGCCGTCAGAATGTTTTTGTGACGGATGTGTTTACAATAGTACACTCAAATACTATTTGTCCCACCTTTTCCAGATTTGAACTTATTTTTTGTTGGTTTTATGAATGCTTTTTTTGTAAATACACCGTTGCAGCAATTTGTATGTATAAAAAAACTTGTGCTGTAAATTTCTGGCTCTGTGAAAAAAATTTAAATTTACAGTAACTGATCTATTTTATTAACGGTTTATTTTATTCACATTTTTGTGTTCATAGCCGAAAATATAGGAAAGTTTAATTGTATTTTTAAAAGAAGAAGTTTTTATTTCCTTGTGAGTAGTGTTAGAAAAATAATGTGTTGATAGTTCATTTTTTTAAATGTATACAGCTTTAGTCAATATGTTTTAGGGCTTTAAATTCCAACATTTTTGGGCTTCTGGTTTGCCCCTCCTCCCCAAAACGCCAATCTGTATGATTCCTTCGTTGAATTCAATGCATTATTAAGTAGTAAATTGAACAGCTATTTATTCTCAAACATCAAAACAAACTTCACGTATCGTAAACCTACATATAAAATTAGCAGTGTGGAAAGCAAGTAATTGAAAGGTAGACTTACGAACTCATTGACGGACCAATCGAACCGCTTCCACTGTTCACGAGCACAATATTTAGTCAAATGATTGTGAAATGTTTATAAATTTCAAGTTGGATTAAAGTAAATCTGTAACAAATTAGACATTTAAAACAATGTAAGTATTCTCACTAGGCCTACTAATGACCCGTGTCGACGTTAGCTCGTAGCGTAACAAATAGTCCCGGTTTTTGGCGCTCATTCATGTAATATCTGTTGAAATGTTATTACGTAAGTCGCGGGGTTCGTTGTACAACACCAATAACTTATTAATGTACACAAACAGTCGTTGTCTTAGTACGTTGTTTTACTAAGAACTGATCCTCGTTTCAGACCGTCTTTCTTTAGTATACATAATTCGGTCACGCAGCTGAACCCTGACGTGAATTGAGCGAATTTCCAAAATTAAGTTTATATGATTTTATGGTTTTTATAAACAATTTGGGAAAGACGTTGAACAGCTGCCTACGTGTACGAAATATATTAGTAGAATTTGTTTGCACCTAAGCCTCCAACCCCAGCTCAAGCATTCCTTCGTCCCACTCGCAGCGGAAAAACTCGCTTTGTGGAAAAAACTGTTTGCACCTCGACCTTGTATTTTTTACTGCTTTGCTTCGCTGTCAGTGGTTTGCATCCCGGCCATTGGCCTCTTAATTTCTCTGAATATTTAATATGTACTGTTGAAATATATTATCATTAATTATCTATATCCACGATCCCAAATATGAATGTGGTTCAGTGGAATTTAAATGGTGTTAGGAGTCACATGGAAGATCTGAAAGTTCTTGTGCGAGACACGTCTCCTCTATTCGTTTGTACTCATTCTGTACATTTAAGAGGGTATTCCGTCTTCAGGTCAGATTTTGTTACAGAGGAGAGAGCAAGAGGTGGTGTAGCCATACTTGCTCACAACTCTGTGGATGGTGTTCCCGTAAATCCGGATACACCATTACAATCAGTAGCAATTCGAGTCGCTGTTCCCACAAAACTAACGATATGCAGCTTATACCTGCCACCAAACTATACCGTCCAATCAAACGACTTTATCGATTTAATATATCAATTACCTGCTCCGATTCTGTTACTCGGCGATTTCAACGCACATCATTATTCGTGGGGATCCTCAACCTGCAGCCCAAGGGGTATCTGCGTTGAGAGAATACGATCCAATTTAGATTTGCGTTTACTTAATGACGGATCGTTAACGCACTTAGCAGCTTCGACAGGAGGTTGGACGGTCGTAAACTTGTCATTCTGTAGTCCTTCGCTAGCTGCAAGATTTGAGTGGACAGTGATGGCAGATTTGTATGGCAGCGACCATGCCCCTATAAAAATTTCCCTTAATGACTCCTCTTCTATAAACAACCGAACACCTCGATGGATAATAAACAAAGCCTTATGGAATAATTTTACAAATCAATTTGCATTACCAGAATATTTCTATAAAAGAAACAGTTTATATGTTTATAGATTCCATTATTTCAGCAGCAGAAAATAATATACCAAAAACGTCAATACGACCAAAACGTCCACCAGTTCCTTGGTGGAACGACAAATGTAAAGAAGCTCTGCGCTTACGAAGAAAAGCATTAAGGATCTTTAATCGAATACCGACAGGAGAAAATCTGGAAAATTATAAAATCTTGCGTGCCAAAGCTCGCAGAGTATTCAGGCAGAGCAGGAAAGATTCTTGGACCCATTATATCGGTACAATAACCAGAACGACTCCCACATCAACAGTGTGGAAGAAGTTACGTTCTGTTTGTGGCCATGTTTCCTCTGCTCCTTTGGTTGGACTGATGCAGCATTGTGGAATATTGACTACAGACAGCCATAAAATTGTAAATATTTTGGGCTCATCCTTTTCTAGGTTCTCTTCAACAGCTGGGTATAATGATGCTTTTCGTACATATAAAACTTCGTTCAAGGAAATAAACTCCGCCAAATTAAAGATACCGTTCGGCCATGGATATCCTCAAACCGCCAAAGCCGTCGAGAGGAATTGGTGGTTTCTCGTCTAAGCATTGGACATTCTGGGTTAACCCACGGGTTTCTGATGCGTCGGGGGAATCCGCCGCTTTGTCTTTACTGCTTAAACCTCCTTTCAATTAAACATCTGCTTTTAGATTGTGAAAAGCTGAAACATGTTCGGAAGAGGTTTTGCCTACCAAATTGCATTCGGAGGATGCTGGGTGATGACTCCCAAACCAATAATATGGTGTTAGCATTCCTTCATCGGTTGAATGTAATTGGAAACATTTGAAAACAATATACATTACGTAACATAAGTACGATGTTTAGATTTATTACTTGTTATTTTAATTAAAGTTTTATTCATTGTTATGTAACAGGGCCCTTTACAGCCCTGTGACAAGTTGTTATTGTGTAATTATTGTTGTTATCGTTGTTATTTTATCGTGTAGTGTCTGTAGTGTGTGTAAATTAAAAGTTTAATTTTATACCTGTGTGTGATTGTATGAGCATTATGCGAATGCTCTTCGTTATCCAGGCGATGATAACCACCTAGGTTTTTCGCCTTTAAATAAAAAATAAAAAATTGGCCTCTTAAGAGAAGCTGACCAACGATAAAACCACCCTAATGGATTTGAACCAAGTACTATTACGGTATTTTACGTTTTGATCGATTTTGGAGGAACCAAGCAAGCTATAAGCTCGTGTAAAAAAACAAAATGAGTACGAAAAACGTTAAAAAATTGACTTCCGGTAAAAAAAGTGCTTCTGGCTGCGGGGTTTTTGGTGTACGAACTCGTCCGAGCAACATAGACAAACAACATGTGTACCAAATTTGGACCAAATATTATGTAAACTGTGGCCGTTAGAGGGCAAACACATATATACATATTATATACATAATGTTTTTAATGACACCTGAAAACGTGTTCTAGGGTCCATGATTGGTGCTCATTTACGACTCCCGACCTTAGGTCTCAAATTCGCTAATAAATAGACATTGAAGTCGTGCATTTTAGAGTTGAAAACATAATTTTATATTACCGTATTCAATTTAACGATATTAAAACTTAAGTTAAAACCAATTTAAAATTTTAAGCGATGTTGTAGTCGAGGTGCAAATAGTATTTTCCACAAAGCGAGTTTTTCCGAAGCGAGCGGAACGAAGCAGTGCGTGAGCCGGGGCTGGAGGCTGAGGTGGACCTCGTCAACACCCAACTCACCTACCACCTCAAAGAGGTCATCAGGCCCGAGCAGTTTGGTTTTAGCAGCGAGCACTCCACAACCCTACAACTCGTCAGAGTTATGAACAGTCTCTCAGATGGTTTGAACCAAAACCTACACAAAAAACCATTGATATCAGCAAATCCTTCGACAAGGTATGGCATGAAAGCCTCTTGTACAAGTTAGCCCACAGTCCCTTTCCTCCATGCTATGTTCACCTAATCAAGTCGTACCTCGGCAACAGTTGGTTTCAGGTTTCCGTTGAAGATTCATTGTCCACTCCAAGGCCCATTGAAACCGGAGTCCCCTAAGGCTCCTCATAGCATGGACAAACATTCTAGATAGAAGGCTAACATTCTCACGTCGCATCAGACAAGTCATTGGCAAATCAATTAGAGATCGCTCCAATCTTTATCCAGTGATTAGTCACAAAAACTCACTTCCCCTATTTATCAGACGGCTATGTACAAAACGTATCTTTGCCCGATAGTCACCTATGCTGCCCCAGCTTGGTATTCTCTTCTAAACACCTCCGGCAGGAAGAAGCTGGATTCCTTCCAAAACAAAATTTTGCGAATGATAGCCACTTGGTTCGTTCTTCAAGGTCTGAAAGTCGAGACAATTCATGATTTCATTCTCAAGCTTATTAATCGTTAGCTTTTCGAGCAGAAGGCTCGTAACACACGCACCTGCCTTCAATCGTGACAGATACCACCCCCAATAAGAACACAAGAACAAACCACTATGCCTTGTAACGACCCACTTTGGAAAAACGTCTAAGTCATTTCATAAACAAAGCAAAACTAAATCCAAGCACAGCCCAAAAATCAAACATCCCACTCTTACAACAGTCACTACACTCACAATAAAGCCACTTACTGCAAACGTTTTAAAACGGAAGCAGACATCAACACTTTGAGAGGCAATTCTCTCGTCTAAGACAAGTTTATAAAACATGTTTAAGGTATTTTTGGACGATACAACGAACATTTTAAATACTTCAACTTATCATTCTATGTGAACGATGTTTTGGGACTATCGTGTTTGAATGTATTTGAGGGTGTGTTTTTTTTTGTGTGTGTGTTGCTTTGAATTTTATTTTAAAGGATACGTTTGATTAGTTTGTAGTATTAACATTTTTAGTACTAAATTGTTTCTACGTTTTAACAGACCTTTAACAGCACTTTTTGTGCTACATTTTGTAATTATTATGTTGTTAATTTTATATGTTATAAGTTTTCACATCATGTTTTTCTTAATCCACGAGATTTAATAAGTAATACGTATGTTTATTTATTTTTCAAAACACTCTTAGAAAGTCTAAATAAAGTAGGCTACCTACATTTTCTTTGTACAATTGTATCAAAAAGGTTTATAATTTTTGTTTGTAAAAATGTATAATAGTTTTTAAGTTTTATTTTGAATTATTTTCTGTAAATTGAATTTTAGTTGTATATGTAGTATTTATTATTACTTAATTTTATTATAATTAATTAGTTTCATTATTCTGATAGTGTACAAGGAGAATAGTGAATAAAAATAATTTACAAGTGACTTTTATGGCTCACATCTCTCAACTGAGAGGACAAAATAAACAAGTTACACTGAACTTGTGATAGCATTCAATAACACCAAACTCGGAGTACAAGAAACACGATTTTTCGATACAACGTTTCATACATATATATGATGTTTCACTAAAAAATGTTTTTTTCTATTGTGGTTCTATACACGGGATAATAAAAGCACCCTCTGTAAAATAAGAGTTCTAGTGGTAAGGAACTACAAACTGAAAGTTAACTTATCGCTGATATCTTAAATTATGATTTTACTCCTTCAATAATTTATTTTTTGTAAAAGCACGTGTATTCTTCATATTTAGCACAAATCTATCTTTTATTAGTATTACTATCATGACTAATATGATGGTTATCATAGACTATGCGAAGGTTTAAGCTTAACATTTTATAATTTTCAACTGGAACCTTTGGGATATTGCTCAAGCCTGTTTTTCTTGTAGCTACAGTTATTCACTATTACTTCCAATAAGGCATCAAAGACACCTTTCCAACTTTTATCAAAAGACATCAAATCTAGTTAAAATACCAATTATTTAATGTTTAAATAATTCTATCACGCAGCTGAACCGCTAACGAGAGAGAATTTCCAAAATTGAGTTTGTGTTTTATGGTTTCAACCAACTAGTATTTGGGAAATTGGTCTATTCGCAAGGGCGCTGAATAGCTGCATACGTGTACGATATCAATTAGTAAAATTAGCCCCTTTCCATGAAGAAGAGAAGTGGTCGGTTCGCATGATACCATTGAATAGGTTTGTGATAGGGAATACCATTGTGGAAGGGATATTTTTAAGCGCCGAGTTGCCTATGGAGTCTTTACCATTGGCTTTGCGTAATTTGTGGATGATCGGAGCCACCTGGTGACTGGTGAAAGGGTCTGGGAGGGGCTCATAGGACACCTCAGGTAGTCCTAGATATACTTTTCTACGAGGTCGATGTGATCTTCCTCGTAGATGTTTGAATGTTTAGTAAACTGGTCTTCAAGAGAGTCTGCGAACGCTTTGACCTTTTCGGTCGGAGAGTAAGCGAGACCGCTTTGTCCGTGAAGTGGATTGTTGCTAGATTTTTTTAGGAGTAGTTGGTGGTTTAGTTTCCAGAGTGAGCCGATCTCTGTCCGTACTGTGGCAAGGAATTTGTCCCACTCGTCTTGCGTGTGAGATTCCAGCAGAGCCTTGACAAGCTCGTTTTGAGCGTTCAGTTTTCGTTTGATTGATGGGGCGCGGGTAAACTGATTTTGAGTTTTCTTTTTGTAGCCAACTCCTTCTTGATGTGGGTGGTAAGTTCAGCTTTGGTACCTGTACAGGTAGTCTTACTCTGCTTTAGTGCAACGAGAACTGATATATTTTGTATACCTTCCATCAGTTGGTCTACATCATGGGGACTTGATATGGGATTTGGTAAAGGGGTATTTCTTTAAAGGCATTCCGAGAAACTTCTACAATTTGATCTGCGATGCAAGTGAGTTTGTGAGGAAATGGACAATTTTTTAGCACTGCGATGTCGATGGCATCGTGGTTGTATCTTTGAGTGTGTGGGATGCAAGTAGGTTCCTTCGGGCCTATGTCGGCGATATTGAGGTTTTTGCTCAAAATTTTGTGAAGTACTCGTCCTCGTGGGTTGGAAACTCTGCTGTTCCAACTTGAATGTTTGCTGTTCAGATCGCCCATTATGATAGTCTGGTTATCCGAATAGAGGATATCTTTAAAATGTTTGGCGGTGGCGGAGTTTAGGGTGGATGGTGGAGCATAGACTGAAACAATAGACACGTTCGTATCCTCATACTGTACTTGGATGGCAGTGTGCTCTATGGGAGAGTTAGGAATGCTCGGAAATGTCTGATGGGTGATCCGCCTGTTTACCAGAACGGCAGCCATTGCCATTGCTCTTGATTAGAGTAGTTGTCAACGGTATCGCTGACGAAAAACATTTGCGTTATATCGTATACTCCACGGAAGTTTGAAGTTCGCTCAAGCGAAATAAGGAAGACGTTGATGCGCTTTTTGCCCGCATTTGTAAGTGGGGTAATGGTCTTAGGGACCAGGTTTAATGAGGTTAACTCATCCTTGATTAGCGTGGGATCCGTAGAATGAGGGAATGAGGGATCTTAAGAACTATTTTCACATCTTTCTCCGCAGGAGGAGTAAATGTGTGAAAGTGACATTTGTGCTTTACTAAAGATGGCAAGGAAGTCTTGCATTGAACTTTAATGTTCTTGCCTCGACAGGTGATGATTGTTGGGCCCGTTGATAATTGGTTGATATCTTTGGTGATATCTTGCCAGTTAGTGGGGTTATCCAACACTAGTAGGGGAATCTTGACTTTTTTTTGCTATGTGGTTTTCGCACTAGCATTGTCTGCGGCCGAAGCCGCGTTTGATTGCGAGGATGATGAATATTTCCTCCTTCGCTTTTGTACAACAACAAAAGCGTCGTAGGATGAAATTGATGGCATGTAACCATCAGGCTGGCTATTTGGTGGCTGCGATTGGGTTGACAATCTTTTTTGTGAGTTTTTAACATTGGTCCTAAAAAGGGCGGTTGTCGGATGGCTAAGACGCTTGGCTTTGGCCAGACTAATTTGATGTTGACCTTTTTGGTCCTGAAAAGAGCCGTTGGTCGCTGTTTGGCAAATGCTGGCTTTAGCTTTGCCGTGGAGTCTGTCAGGGTGACAGTCTTTGAGGATCTGGGATTGACCAGCTACCTCTGATGTTCCGGTGAGGCTGGAGTGGACTTTCTAGTAAGGGGACTTAGGTCGCGAACGGTCTTCTCCCCTTATTCTATTCAAATTTTCGCCGCAGAGGTAGTACACGACGACACAGGGCTCGTCAAAAGCTAAGGCGTGAATCTTTATCCTGAATTGAATAATGCCTTATAGCTACGACTAACCCGGAGAGTGTCCAAGGACGCTGAAAGAGAATAAACCAGCACGTGACAAATAAGCAACTAGCTGAATCCCGGCGATCCTTGATATATGTCTATCACAAAGCACACGTCAATGTGGGACAGTATCAAAGGATTACCTCAAGCACGCCCAAGTAATCATTTGTACGACTGATTCGCCACTTGGTCCTTCATGTGTTTCTGGTTACTAAGCAATCGTATCTTGAACGTAATAGAATTATGTCCGTACTGTAACAACACTCATGTTCTTACTGAATATGTTGTGTTTTAGAATTTGTACATTTTAGAATATATTCAGGTATATTGTTCAAAGTTTCGGGGCGACGAATGAATAAAATTTGGTTAAAAAGTCTTACAGTATTTGGCTTGGTACAGGATGTTGCGCCACTCCTAAGTCTCATTCTATTTGGTTTATGTACTAATGCTGTATTTACCTCCGTATGTAATAAATTTTTAGGAAATTGTATATATAGAGATATTGCAATGGAAATAGTTTTGATCATCTGAAAAGAGGCATTGAACGGAACCATTATAGATTTATGACAAATTAGTCAAATACATAGTTTTTGAATACTCAAATCGGTTTAAGATTAGAAATTTTAATATACTGTATCTCCCCAACACGACACACCATAAGTTAGTCTACTGTGGGTATAAAGAGTAATATATATTTTTCAAGACTTTCAATTAAATTTGTAATGTGTCCCCTTAACGTATAACTTTCCAACCGATAAACTAAAAATATTTTTAATGAATTCTAAAATTATGACATACTGTAATTTACTTTTCCTCCAGCTACTACATTACAGGTCTTTTGCCTCATTAATAGGGTAGAAAGAACTACTTATATAAAAAGCAGTGAGTTGTTGGGCTCGAAAGTATACTCAATGCTTTTTTATATGGGTTCATTTACGCCCGCTAAATAAATAACCATATGTTAGTAAAACAGCTGCTGAAACAACAATACATCAATGAACTTCCGTGTCTGTCTTCTTGGCATAACCTCAATTATTGTTTTTGTAAATATGAATGTCCATGTTTTAATAAAGTTTTTTCTATAGTAAAATGCAAATGCTTTACTAAAATCATTTACCGCCTGCTAAAACTGTAGCTGGAGGGAAAATGTTGTGTATCTACCTCGCTGCGCTCATGCGGTAACATTCCTTTCGGAACGACAAGTGATACTTTCCTCCATTAAGAAACAAATTTATTGGTATGGTATTATGCTATATATCTTTGTAGTGAAGCATATTTTAAAGGAATTGGGGTCTGACTCCTGACGACCTGTAATTTGTTATTTCGTGAGTGCCTCACATAATGAATAAAATTTGTAAAAATATATGTAGGACATACGAGTCCTACAACTCGTATAATATACAAGTTATCTTCATACACTTCAACCTAAGTTTACAATTAATGATATTTATCTGCTCAAAAAGTCGTACAAACAATATATATACATTTACATATATATATACACTAGCTGGCCCGATCCGGCTTTGCACAGATAGACAAATCAAAGTTAAATGTATATTAACAAAAAACATATTATATCAATAAATATATTACACTATGTATTTCTTATGGGGATTTTTAGTAACTTTGACACCCCCCCCCCAAACCTCCCCTAAAATTTCGAATTTTTTAAACCCTTTCTTAGCGAGCACTTAGGGCCCTAGAGGAAGCTACATACTAAATTTCATTCCAATCCGTTCGGTGGTTCTTTTTAGTAACTTTGAACCCCCAAACCCCAATAAAATTTCGAATTTTTTAAAACCCATTCTTAGCGAGCACCTAGGGCCGTAGATGAAGCTTCATACCAAATTTCATTTCAATCCGTTCGGTGGTTTTTTTTAGTAACTTTGACTCCCCAAAATCTAACCTAAAATTTCGAATTTTTTGAAAACTTTCTTAGCGAGCACCTATGACCCTAGGGGAAGCTACATACCAAATTTTATTGCAATCCGTTCAATGGTTTTGGAGAAATCGTGATTTAGTAACTTTGATCCCCCAAAACCCCTCTAAGATTTCATATTTGTTGAAACCCTTTCTTATCAGCACCTACGGCCCTAGAGGAAGCTACATACCCAGGGCCGGTGCAAGCAGTTTTTCCTGAAAATGCGAGTCATTTTTGGCACCTCCCTCTATACACAACAACCCCCCGCCCCTATATATGTATATATATTTATATATCTCCTTATTGTAATAAAAAATGGGTACATTATCAAATGTATACCAATTGAAATTAATTAATTGTATACAATCAAATTAAAATATAACGTCGAGCAACAATTTTAAAAATAAAAGTAAATATAAAATATTTTTTATACATATACAGTGTACTATACACTAGGGCTATCCAGAAAGTAGATTACGTTTTGGAATTAAAAATAAACAAAGTATTGGAAATTTTTTTTATTATGTACAGATGAAAGCCACACTTAAATACTACTTTTCTACATAGTCACCATTCAAATTAAGGCACTTATCGTAGCGATGGACGAGCTTGGAAATTCCTTCGTCGTAGAATTCGATCGCCTGCGCCTTCAACCACTTGGTTACCTCTTCTTGCAGCTGTGCGTCGTCATCAAAACGCTGCATAGCCAGCCACTTCTTCATTGCTGGGAATAAGTGGAAAAGTCGCTCAGTGCCAGGTCGGGACTGTACGGCGGATGAGGAAACAACTCCCACTTAAAGGATCCAAGAACTTGGCGAGTGGCATTTGCCGTGTGGGGCCGGGCGTTGTCGTGAATCAGCAAGATCTTTGAGCTCAACTTTCCCCTGAGCTTGTTTTGTATTGCTCTTCTGAGGTTTTGCAGAGTTTGGCAATACCTTTGAGAGTTTATTGTAGTGCCTCTTTCCAGGAAGTCCACAAAAATTACACCTTTCCTGTCCCAAAAATCAGTCGCTATCACCTTCCTTGCCGACGCCGTTTGGATGCATTTCTTGGGTTTTTCTTGGGAATTTGTGTGGCCCCACTGCATTGACTGCAATTTCGTCTCGCAGTTCACATGTTTAACCCATGTTTCGTCACCAGTAACGATGCGATCGAGTAATGAGTCGCCATCTTTATCGTAAGCGTCCAAAAACGTTAGCGCTGCAGTCATTCGCTGATTTTTGTGGATCTCAGTCAAGACTTTTGGTATCCATCTTGCACAAAACTTGTGGTAACCAAGCTTTTCGGTGATGATTTCGTGCAACAAACTTCGCGAAATTTGTGGAAAACTCATAGAGAGTTCCGTTATTGTGAATCTTCGGTTTTCACGGATTTCGGCATCGACTTTTTCGACAAGTTCGGCAGTCACTATGCTGGGTCTTCCACTTCGCTCTTCGTCGTGAATATTAGTTCGGCCATTTTTAAACTTTATGACCCACTGACGCACTCCACCTTCAGTGATAATATTGTCCCCATACACTTCACAAAGCTGCCGATAGATTTCTATCGGTTTACAGTTTTTTGCAGTCTGAAACCTTATTACTGCACGCACCTCACAGTTCGCGGCATTTTCAATTAAGACAGATATTTCAAACTGTCACAGTAACTCGACGGAGTACAGCACTAACCTCTCACTAGCACGGCTAGATGCCGACTGAGCGGCATAACGGCATAACGCACTGACACCAAGATGGCCGCGCTAGCCCCGCCCCTTGCGGGCACAGACGAAAACGTAATTTACTTTCTGGATAGCCCTCGTATATACCATTGGTCTTTTTTACCTTAAATAAATGTATGATAAAATGGAAAGTTAAGTGGTTAATTTGTATTGTTTTAGGGGTTGTTACCACATTTTAACCCCTTATCAGTACACTACAAAATTCAAATATTGTTTACTTTTTATATATATATATCTTGTAAGAAATGAATGTACCAATTTCCAGCTCTCTAGATTTAAGGGAAAGTTATATTTTATTTTTATTTTTTTTTGGGATTGTTATCACAATTTCACCCCTTAGCAGCTCAGTATAAAATGCAAATTTGGTTTACATTTTATACTACCTTGTAAGAAATAAATGTACCTTTTTCCAGCTTTCTAGCTTTAGGGGATGTATAATAATTAATTTGTTTTGTTTTAGGAGTTGTTTTCACAATTTCACCCCTTAGCAGCTCAGTATAAAATACAAATATGGTTTACTTTTTATATATATCTTGTAAGAAATAAATGTACAAATTTCCAGCTCTCTAGTCTTAATGATGTATAATAATAAATATTTATTGTTTTAGGGGTTGTTTCAAACCTTAAATCAAAATGATTTATAGCCTATGTCTCATTCCAGTTCATGATCTATATGTGTGTCAAGCAGACAAACATACAAACTTTCACATTTATAATATTAGCAGGATTAATATTAGTGAAGTTAGTATAAAATGTACGGCGGTCTCGTCTTTAGGGGGGGGGGGGCATTTTTCACTGAAACCAAAGGGCGCCGATTTCGAAAGGATGGCGCCCTATACAATACTGTTGTACCTGTGCCTGATCTTGTATGTCCATAAAAAGGCGCCAAAAAGAAATAGGGTGTTTCCGCGTTTCTTTTAATTCCCGAAAAGGGCTGTCGCGTCTTTAAGAGGGCGAATTTTTCACTGAAACCAAAGGGCGCCGACTCTGAAAGGATGGTGCCCTATAGCGGTGTAGGTTGTCTGTCTTTAAAAAAGCGCTAAACAGAAATCGGGAGTTTCTCTTAAAACCCGAAAAGGGCGGCCACATCTTTAGGCAAACATTTTTCGGTGCATACAAAATTTTCGAAAAATTTTGAAGGCACCTTGGTCTTGGACTTTTTGCCGCCGCGCTGCCGATGACGGCGCCCCCTCCCTGGCGGCGCCCCATGCGTCCGCATGTTCCGCATGGTCCTTGCGCCGGCCCTGTACATACCAAATTTCATTCCAATCCGTTCAGTAGTTTTTGAGAAATCGTGATCAGTGAGTCAGTAGATTTGGCTTTTATATATATATAGATATATTTTAATATAACTTAATTTTTTATTTTGGAAACTGGAATGTTTCCATTTTAATGAATATAAATTGGAAAAATGTTTAAGCAATCATGTCTCATATACGAGTGCTATAAAAAGTCCAATTAAATTATCAACTGCAATTATTAAACTGTCTGCAATTTGAGTGAATCCAAAAGTATTCAAGTTTGGCATCGCAGTAAAGATTACTCAAAGAAAAATAAAGAGCCATGGGCAAAAGGATATTTTAAAAACAAGAGCAAGTATTTGTTGTGATTTTTGTAAAAATAGAAAATATAAATAATTCGATCACGCAGCTGAACCGCTGACGCGAGTTGAGCGAATTTCCATAATTGAGATTAAATGTAGTGTGGTTTCAACCACCTATTTGGGAAATTTGACTACTCATGAGGGTGCTGAATAGCTGCCTTCGTGTACGAAATATATTAGTCGAAGCTCCTTCGTTCCACTCAAAGCGGAAAACTGCCTTTCAACCTTGCGGCCTTGGATTATAGAATGTTTCGCTCGCAGCTGACAGTCCAAAAATACCGGGTAATTTATTTTATGGTATGGTATTTTACGTTTTGATCAATTGTGGGGGAACCAGACGAGCTGTAAGGTCGCGTAAAAAAAATGTGCAGAATAATCAACTATGTTTATGTTTTTAGATAAAACTCCAAAATTTTTCTAGTACGAAAAATCTCAAAAGACATTTACAAGAGACGTGCTTCTGGTTGTTGAATTTTTGGACAACGAACTTAGAAAACCAACATGTGTAGAAAACCAACATCGGATGTAAAAAAATATGGCCGTTAGAGTGCGAACACATTTATACATAAAGTTTTTAATAACACCCAAAAATATGTTCTGGGTTAAATAATAGGTACTCATAAATTTTAAAATGTGAATGCCAGTGTTCAAATAAAGATTGTGTAATACAAAATTTGTATTGCAATACAACACTACAATTGAACGCAATAATTAATCACTGGGAACTAAATAAAAGTGTAACAGTGGAAATACAAATATCTTAAAAGTATGTCTTATTAATAAATGTGCATGTAAATTTTTACTTTTACTTCACAAATACTTTCTGGGACGTAAGAACTAAATTTTACATATCAGGTAAATTCCTTTTTCATGGAATATTTAGGGGCAAGTTGATATTCTAAAATATTAATTTCTATAAGTTGTACACATGGTATTTGAAGATGTCAACTTAAAATTTGGCGATATTTTAGAATTAAATATTTACAACAGCATATTTTCCCCTTAAACTTATATTAATAGTGTCACCAAATTAATAATGGATTGTGCCAAATTTTAGTCACCCGAAATTCTTACACGGTCAAGGTTAGAAAAAATATTAAAACATAAAAATCGTGTCGTGTGAATGTTGGACAAACCACTGTTTTTATATTTAACTAAATTGAAATTATGTCCAAATAGATTAAACTAAACATCTGTTGATATACTCAACACTTAAAAAAACAAAATGTTTGAAATCGTTTGTGAACCTTAGTGGCAGCAAGGATGTAAAATTCTGCATTTACATAAAGTTTATTAAAATATACTTTAATATAAACTTTGTGACATTACTCACGGTGAAAATACTTGGTGTACTGAATGCTACTTTAAGGAATTTAAACGGATTTTATATAAAGTTATACAGGGACAATTTCACATAAATTTGGAAAATTATAAATTTTAGAGTATAAAACTTACTTACGAAAATTATCTCTGATTTTAGTTTTTCCTTTGCTTGTATGGTTTAATGTATGTTTCAATTTACTCTTCAATTCGATATTAGTTTGTACCAGAAGCATTTTGATATAAAATGACAAGACAAAAACAGTAAAATGAAGGCTAAGCCCCCCCCCCCCCCCCAAAAAAACAAACAATTTGACATTAGATTGTAACCACTTGTCCTTCCAAAAATAACATTTTAAGAATCAGAACTCTGTTGATAGTTTGGTTCAACACAAAAGCTCTAGTTAATTTAGTTGTGTGTTATTATTATTTGATTAAATGTTTCTGGTTTTAATGTGCCATTAATTTAAGATTGATAAGTGAAAATGAGTTATTTTTACCAACTCATAAGTTTGATCAAACGTGTTTCAACGACACAGACGTCATCTGCAGTGTTCTTTGAGCTACACTCATTATGACTTTAGTCTATGACTAGTATAACCTAGTCATTGTAGCTCAAGTGTTACTGAAGATAACGACTTTGTCGTTAAAATGCGTTTATTATAAAAAGTGTATTGTGAGAAGTCGTATTAGTCTTATTATTCATAAAACAAACAAAAAACTGTTTCTGTCACTTAAACAAAAAATTGATCTCATATTTGTGGCACTATATACTATGATCTCATATATGATCTCAATATTGATATCATATTAAACTTCTAATTTGTGCCATTCTTCTTCATTTAGCAAGACCTTTAAAATGAGGTATCACTAATTGATGGAGGTTTGTATTTAAGATTTTTGAATTACCCTTTATTGTGTTGGGGTAAGAGGTGAAATGGTCGGTTACACCAAAATTCATCTCCCTGTTGTATCATATAGAGATGCCCCGAAGCTTATTTATTTATTTCTACTTGTTCTTAAGTTAAGGGGGGGGGGGATTTTTTGGACACCTGGTATATTAAATTTGATTAGAAACTTCTTCGTACGTCAGTTGCTCAAAATCGTCTCGTTCGCAGTTATGCGAGAATAATAATTAACGACCTAGAGTTTACTTATTTAACTACAGTCAAGAAAAGGATCTTGCACTATTTTACGTCATCTATTGAAAGAGTTTGACTGGGCAAAACACAATTTATTTTACTATTTGTATTATCTTGTTTTTTATTTGTATTCATTTTTTATTTTTTTTTTGTAAAGTTTTTAAAATTGTTATTTACTTTAGAATTTATTGTTGTTAATTAATTAATCGTTACTTTACTTTAGTTTAAAGTTAAGAAACTGTTAACATGTTAACTGTTAACATTTTAACTTATTTTTAATTCGGTGTTAATTTTGGTTATATCATTTATTCAGTCTTGTTTATTTTGATAATTTAGTTTAAGTATATACGAGTATTTAAGTATATATTGCGAGTTTATTAAAAGGATCAGATGATAACCAAAAATGATTTGGTGCCTTCGAAAAATCTTTGATTTCTTTCTGAAAAAGATCTCACGCTCAGTAACAATATAGAAGAAAAATAAGATCTGTCGCAACATTGCTGACCAACAGGTCGATTTCCTTTATTGTAGTTCTATGAAACAAAACTAGCTTGCTGAATGAACACAAAATTACACCATTTATTACTAAAACATTAAGCCTGTAATAAACGGACTGTAGTTATAAGTAATATTATGAGCCTTAGCTGGAAATTAAACAATTCCAACGGAGAAAGGTCCAGCTTAAATGGTTTTCCGGTTGTGATTTGACGCAACGAACTCCTACTCCTGGAGTTTTCTATATATACCGATAACACGTTATCAGAAAATATCACTTGCTTGTTGGGCTCAGTCCCAAGAGAACATTCCTGCTTCTAGTGAAGAAAGTGATACCACCATGGTAAGTGCCTTGTGAAACTGTTTCAATATTATTATACATTTTATATCTATTAAACTTATTTAGTTCAATAAAAATAATAAATTATTAGAAAAAAACTCATATTGTTTTTTAAATTAAAGAAATTAAAATATTATATTATTACATATTATAAAACAAAATAAGACTCAAGTAATCGAAAGCACAAATAATGTAGAAAATCCCAACCATAACTATTATCTTCAAATGTGTTTTTTTATTATTATAAAATATTTGACAAACTAAACACAATCTTAGATTCTTCGTATTTTAATATAAGCGATAGTACAAATTGAACTGTAAATGTATACATGTAGGTGACAACTTCAATAACATTATGTGCAGCTTCAAGACAGTGTAAATGTAACAAAACAATTACAATTATTAATTTCTGGTTCTTCTTCATGCGATATCACGCGCATGTAGTAGCCTATTATAAATTTACTTCCTTCTTTAGATAAATAAATAATCAGTGCAATATTAATTTTCTTTAAGGCGAAAAACCTGAGCAGTTATCATCTGCTTTATTAAAATCATTAAGATATCTTGGTGATAATAATTTTAACATGTAATATTATTACACTTTCACGCACACACAAACGACACATTTTGATGAATTGAGATCAGGAATTGCAGAAAACTCAAAACGTCACCTGATCGAATTTGCGACTCCAGAAAGTTCTAAGAACAAAGTCAAACTACGGTCTCTCCAATGAAAATAGTACGATATGACCAATTTCATTTATTAGTTTTTCTTTTAATGTGTACTTAACATTTTACTATAGGCCTATTCAAATCATTCTTCTAGTAAATTTGTAATATAATATATATATTATTTATTTTCTGTCAAATGTAGTCTGTATTTGTACTTTACCTTTTATGTGGCTACATGTTTCACTGCCACAGGCAGCATCATCAGGTCAGCTATCTATGTCCACACAACACTTACGGTAACATATATTTTCGTACATTTTTCGTACACGTCACATAAATAAATAAATTTGTTCAACTTTGCTACACTTGACAGGTACCTCATTCTGGGTAACATTTCGTAATTTTGTGTTTATAAAACTGTGTAGGCTAATTTAGCGTGAATCACTAATAAATAATATATATGTAATATATGTAGTTCTAAGGCTATCAACAATGAAATTTGTAATCTCATTTTGTTTTAAGTATATTTTATATTTTTAAATATTTACAATAGTAACAACTTAGTATTACATAGTGTATTAATATTTGTTTTACTTTTAAAACGTGGTCTTCAAATTTTTTTTATGAATATGTGACAATCATGGAAGATATATCGTAGAACTTCAAAATCCCTTTATAAAAATAATCGTAATTTGAATAAATTGCGATTATTTTAATAATCTTCTTTTCATCTCAAATTAAGTTAACAAATTTTAAAGAAATTAAACTACTGTCACAAAACTGTGTTATTTTTGTAAATACGATCTATGAATAGACCTTATCATTTAAAAACTAGCACTATTTTTAGAGGTTGTTTTGTGCCAATTGGTCAAAACATTTTTCATATGCTAAACTTGTTATCTTAGCAGTTGTTTAAACGCACTGAACTTAGCAGTTGTAGCTGAAATATTCTGAATAGTTATTTATTGAAAGTATTAGTCTTATTTATGTAAATTACCTATTACTTAAATACCTGAGTTGATCAGGTTAGGTATCAAGGTTTAAACAGTGGTAGGGTAATTCAACTCTATTGATACAATTTTATGTTTTGTTTAGATTGTGCACGTGGCCGCTGCTTTTTTAGTGGCGTTGTGTGTCCAAGGATCCATTGGAGACGTTTTAGAGTAAATATGTTTTTTCATTTATTTAAACAATGTTTGGAACTTATGTTGACTAAAAAGCAATTTGTAGTGATTCGTTCGGTAAATAAGTATTTTTTACTTAAATGCTTTCATCTGCAAATCAAGAATCAACACAGTAAAGTTTAGTTTGAGTAATTTACTCGTTTATTATATGTCATCACTACAGTGGATGTGTTTGGTGAGAGATAGTCGTTTTATAAAAAAGCGATCAAGCAAAAAAAAAACACTTTAGATACAATTTATAAACGATACTTTTATCATACTGCACTAGAATTACAGCAACACTTAATTAAATTAAATTATTTATTTTTACACAGATTTTATACGCGATATAATCTATCTATGCGCGACAGTGCTACTATCAGTTGGAAAACAGCTGAACCTTTTGAAGTTACAGGTTACAGCTGTTGTCATTTTAAAACAGGCCTACCACAATGCATTGTTTACATACAATACTTGTTGGTACTAGTAAAGAATTGTACTTGTTGGTTATTGAATCAGCTGACTTTTTGAGCAAGTAGTAGCCACGTTAAGAGTCGCTTGCCTTAAACACATCAGTTTAAAATACAGTATGACAAACAAGTGTTTTTATTTAGTTATACATCCTTGTGTTAATTTTTATTTGTTTGAACAACTATAATATGACACAGAGAAAATATAGTCCCGGGATCTAAGTGTTAATTTATTTCAATATTCTATGCGTGTTAGCGAGAAAGAAGCTTGTAAAAAAGAAGAATATGTAGTTGGTCAACCTAGAACCTCATTGCTGAAACTTTTCACTTTCATAATGAAACCTAATTGTTTATTCATACTTTATTAAATATACATTAAACTTGGGAAGACACTTCAGATCAAAAGGCTTTAATAACGAAGTACGGCGTAATGCCACATTTCAATAATTTAAGGATTGTCTATAACATCATTTTGAAACTTTTAAGATGTTTGTCCGTCTGTCGCAGACGACTTTCTGCAGGGCAACATCACAATAATATATTTTATTGTTATTTAAGTTGGAATATTTTTTGTGCTTATACACTTCCCCTGCAAAGATTAATTTAAGTAAATTACAAGTGAAACAGTATGGAATATCCCGGTCTTGTTCCATGTTTATTAACTTGTAATTTTGTTAATATATTTTACTAAACATTTTGTAGGGGAAAAATCCCTCAAGAACATATTGTCATGTTGGATATCGTTTGAATGGTTGTCTAAGGATATGAAAGCTATATTGTTAAACAATTTTGATATCTAGTTTTCAAAAAAATTCCTAAAAATTTTTTTCCCAGCTAAATGCCCTTAAAAATTCTGGAAGAAAAATTAAAAAATTCAACATATCATTGTATCTTAAAAATAACAGACGTTTAAAAATTACGCCTTACTATTTAAACGGGATAACTGTTTTTGTAGTAACTAAGCTCCCTTAGTTTGAGAGAACCATTCAACATGACATGTATTCAATTTGAAGCTTAAACCTGCAAACATTTTAAATGTGTCATTTCATTATTTTAAATAATACGAAAAGTAAATGCCTCTAAACCGTTGTGGTGAGCTGTTTTGTCATTTTGTATTTACAATTAAGAGCTGATTTTGTATTTGTGAAATACCAATACGTGCTTTTGATAATTAGATTTTGACTTATTTTTCTATACAATACAAATGTAACTTTTTTAATTGATTATTAGACCTGTAAATAAGTGTGTTCGTTTTCATACGTGATTTTGTTCAGTGGTAAAAAACGTATTAACAAAAATGTGAGAAAATTACCAAATTTTAAATACTGATGTTAAAAATACTGAGCGATGCTTGGTCACCCAGGTACAAACGAGCCAAAGATTAGCGAGAGCCTTAAAAGAGTTTTCCAACTGCAAGCGAAGCGTCCAGAGGCAGAGCCCCTAGTAAATGTTTAAAAGTCGTTTGCGAAACACAGGTACACAGCTAGTTCATATCACGGCTCTTAACATCTCTAGTCAACGTAACTTGAATGTGATTGATATCAGGTGCTTTAAATAATGTTATACTCATTCTATTTAAGATTCTGTATATTGATATTGTTTGCGTTATTTATTTTAAATAACTTCTATTCGCTGTTTAAGTACTCTTCTGGCGTCACATCTCGACAAAATGGCTGATAAGATTTATATAAAACTTAGCACGCTTATTTACTCTAGTAGCCTTTGTCCTACTTTATTTTATTGGTTTTAAGGCATGTCTACACTCGTGCGCTTTCCCTTTCATCTTCAACTCGCGTTTCATCTTTCCTTTCAACTTGCCTTTAGCGCATGTCTTGCGAAATGCCTCTAGAGGCATTCAATTTGTTGTCCACACTTGTTCAACAGTTTATTCCTCACAAGATGGAAAATCGGACGCGTGTTACTTCGGCTCGCATTAAAATGCCGAAGTATTGAATCTTGCGAAAATTCTTAAAAATTTAGTCCCACATTTTATGACATTTCTCGACGTTTTCGAGGTCTCTGAACAGGATGAAGCAATACAAAAATTTGTTTCCGTGTGTCTGTCTATGGGCACGATACATGCACTCACAGACGTCGTAGAAAACGTCTGGTGGTGCCAAAATCTTCGTAATTTTATTGCGGAGAGTTGGAAAGCTTTTGATCTTTCTAGCTCAATTTTTACTAGAATGTCTGATGGAAACTTTCATGAACTGTTTACCATGATTAAGAATAAAATTTAAAAAAAACACTCCCTTCCGAAATTCTGTTTCTCCTGAAATCAGGCTGGCGATTACGTTAATGTTCCTGGCTACCGGACATTTTCTATCATCTCTATCTATTTAAAGTGTGCGCAATATACAATAACGATTTATACGCAAACCACGATGATTCGTACACATTTTCCGCGGCAGAACCCGTTTTCATTTTTTTATTTTTGCGTGTTCTTTGGCAAAATATTATCGCAAGCTTTTTACTTTAGTTTTCACTTTTTCTAAGGTCAACTGGTGCTTGTCGGTTAACAACTTAAGATTAACGCGTCTAACAATTTTGTTTGTGTAACCAGAGTGGTTGACGTCCTACAACGCCGGTAGTAGTCTGTACTCTTAAATAAAATTTGAAATTTCTTATGAAGACAGCGAAATTATGACTAGTTTAAACGAAAAGACGAACGGAATGAGGCGAGAAAATCCAAAGGTGTTGGATTCACTTCCAATAAGGCATGCGCTATCGAATTCAGAGAATTTTACGGGGGGAAGAGGCATGCGTCTACGCTTGCCACACGTTCCCTTCACCGTGCGTCATGTTGAAGATGAAAGGGAAAGCGCACGAATGTGGACATAGCTTTAGATATACAATTTTAACTTGCCTAGGTTGCATTGTATACAACATTATAATTGAAGCCCATAAACATTCGAAATGAAATATATATGTAATTATATTATTAAAAGCATTCATTTAAACATATAGCCTACTGAGAGTTAATTATTTATTCAATTCGACTGCATATGCTAGTAAAAAATACGTATTTGCAGTATGATATTAGAATGTACATTTCAGAAGTTGTTCGTGTTAAGAAAATCTGTGATGAGTTAACAAAATTTTACATGTTACACGTTCGTTCAGAAAATATAAAAAGATATAATGATCAAAGGCGAAAGTTACTCATACCAAAATATAATATGTCTTCTTTTTCATTTCATAATGAAGTTAATTATCTTTTTACAGCCCTGTAATAGTTGCCCTCCCATTGGAAGGGGATGCAAAAGCTGTAGCGTTCGAAACAGTCGCAGCTGAAAGAAGAGAAGACGTACCAGACCAAAAAGCCAGTGAAGCTTTTGTACATCACCACCATCACCATGGTGGATTTGAACATGGTCACAAACATCACGGAGACTTTGGGCATGGCCACAAGCACCATGGTGATTTTGGGCATGGACACAAACATCACGGCAGTGCATCACATTCACATCATCATGGTGGCGATTTTGGACATGGACATAAACATCATGGAAGCGCATCTCACTCACATCACCATGGAGGAGACTTCGGACACGGACATAAACATCACGGAGATTTCGGTCATGGTCATAAACATCACGGAAGTGCTTCTCATTCGCATCATCATGGTGGAGACTTTGGTCATGGACATAAACATCATGGTGACTTCGGACATGGTCATAAACACCATGGAAGTGCCTCTCACGCACATCACCACGGGGGTGACTTTGGACATGGCCATAAACACCATGGAAGTGCCTCTCACGCACATCACCACGGAGGAGACTTTGGACATGGCCACAAACATCACGGCGACTTTGGACACGGGCATAAACATCATGGAAGTGCTTCTCACTCGCATCACCACGGGGGTGATTTTGGTCACGGACATCATCATGGAGGAGACTTTGGTCATGGACACAAACATCATGGAAGTGCCTCTCATGCTCATCATCACGGAGGCGATTTCGGCCATGGACACAAACATCACGGAGATTTCGGTCATGGTCATAAACATCACGGAAGTGCTTCTCACGCACATCATCATGGAGGAGACTTCGGACACGGGCATAAACATCACGGAGATTTCGGTCATGGACATAAACATCACGGAAGTGCCTCTCACGCACATCACCACGGGGGTGACTTTGGCCATGGACACAAACATCACGGAAGTGCCTCTCACGCACATCATCACGGAGGTGACTTTGGACATGGACACAAACATCATGGAAGTGCCTCTCACGCACATCATCACGGAGGAGACTTCGGCCATGGGCATAAACATCATGGAAGTGCCTCTCATGGTCATCACCATGGAGGGCATTACGGTCACGGACATCACCACGATGGTACAGACGGTGCTGGCGGTGGAGGACACGGAGGCCATCACGACGCTTATGATCGTGCTGGCACTGATATTAAACCAGTCGTCGAAGCCGCACCAGCTGCTGCAGAAATTTCGCAAGCAGAAGCTGTTCAACTCGTTGCTCTACCACAACTTCTACCTGTGTAAATAACACTGTAGTGTTAAGCACATGGTTATCAAACGGATCCTACCTGTACTCTGTAAGAAATGTTCATCAAATTAGTTTATAAAATGTCTTGTATTTATAGTTTTCTTGGTAGAATATTTTTACTCAAAAATTATACCCATTCTAACCTTATGAAGTTGCACTGAACGTTTATTGTTAGAGATAGGTAATGTACATATTCAACTCGTGACTTATGTTTGTTATTGTGATAAATTGTTATTGTTGTTGTTTTTGAATAAATGTTATTTAATTTTAAAGTTTATCTTTTAGCAACTGTGGTTTTTATTTCCTTGGAATTTTCTAAAATGTCTAATATAAACACATAACTTTTTCATTATTTACAAATAAATATATCTCTTCGACAAGAGTAGCCTAGTTATAATGTGTACATTATTTTAAAACACGTCTTATTAAAATGCAAAAACATGTGTATTGTGAATTAGTGACATTTTAAATTACAATAAGTATAAATTAAAAACTTTAAAAACGCCAAACGGCTGAACAGATTTGCTTGAACACTCTCGATCAAGTCACCTTTCAAACAAACAAAAACTAAATCAAAATCGGTTCATCAGTTTGGCAGCAACGATGCAACAGGCAGACAGATACACAGACACACAGATACACACATTAAATTTATAACACGCCTCTGTCTGCGTTGGGGTTGGGGGGTTAAAATATGGTGGACTAGTCTAGAAGTGTGAGACAATTTTAATAGGATTTATGTTTAATTTTTACCTACACTATTGTTAATAAGGAAATAAGGACAATTTTCACTCTTAAAAGGTCATTTGAACATCCATTTGCAATGAAACTGCGAGGAACTTTTCTGGCATCAGGATCATCAGCACACGATCCTAAATGGAAACCTACGTTAATGAGTTAAATTTCTTATTAAATATTTCACAAGAGTTAGAATGATGTTTATAATTCGCCTCTAACAATAAAATCATCGATCAAGACTTAGAAAGCCTCATATTACAGTTTTTTAAATTTACTACAACATTTCCATTGAAAGTGTCGCGTTTCGTCCAATGATTTACAAAACATATAAGGGGAAAAATGTCAAATTTTCCCGGTTGTTGTTGTATCAATAATTCTAATTCTTGTATCAATCTAATTCTTTTACTTCAGGTATAGGGCAAAGGCAAAAATAGTGTTATCTGAGTCTTTGTAAAAGAGAATTACAAAAGAGGTATTGTAAATTGAGAAGTTTTTATTTCAGTTACTTTTTTACGTACTAATCTGTTTAATCGCCCTGGCGTTACCTAATTTAGTACCGTTTAGGTGCGCAGGTTGTGCCTATTATAGACCTCTGTCATTGCAACTTTGTAGAAGTAACAAAAGGTACTTATATCATGAAACTAGATTTGACATTTGTAGGTTACCTAAACTTAGTTATCTCAAAAATGAATTATTAATAGTTTTCAAAATTTAAGTAAAACCGAAAACATTACCAAATTCAATACTGCATTAAATTAAAACTATAATGTTAAGAACAGCCTGCTTATTTTTCAGCAATTAGGTTTAAATTTAATATTATTTAACATTACAGATCCCTACGTTTCATAATTGAGAAGCTAATTATGTGTTTTTTTGATATATGCGGTATTTTAGAAGAAAAGCAATTAATATTTAATCTAACATGTGTTAATTTAATTCAGATTAATTTAAATAGGTAAAGTGAAATTAAATTTAATAGCTTTTTTGTACATAATTAAGTTTAATTAATTAACTTGTGAGAATTTAACTCAGTTTAATTTAACCTATGATCATTAATTTAAGTTAAATTTAATTTATGAGTTTAATTTAACTTTCAAGCTTTCAATGTAAATAGGTCTCTTTTAACCTATATAATTTAATTAAGTTTAATTTTACTTGCGAGTATTTAATTACTTTTAATTGAACTTGTGACACTTTGAGTAAGTTTAATTAACTTGTGAGTATTTAATTGATTTTAATTTAGCCCTTATAATTAACATCCGTTTAATTAAACATGCGTAAATTTAATTATATTTAATTTGATCTGTTCAATTTACTCTTTAACCGTGAATTTGTTTGATAAGACTTAATTTAATTTGTGTAATCTAAGTTTAATTTAAATTGTAAAATTTAACTATGTTTAGTTTAAATATTTGTGAAATTTAATTATGTTTAATTTTATCTGTGTAATTGAATTTAATGGAATTTATGATGTACTTATCATTTAATCATGTTTAATTTAATCTGGATAATTTCATTATTTTTTTTTAACCTGCATTAGTTTATTTATGCTTGATTTAATATGTGTAGTTTAACTAAGTTTAATAACTGTACCGGTATAATTTGTTTCAATTTTCATTAACCATTATTAGTGTAGTTACATTTAATTTAATCTGTGTAATTGTATTAAGTTTACGATTGTAATTGTATTGTTTTTAATTGTATTTAATCTGTATAATTTAATTCAATTTAATTGTATCTGTTTTTATTTTAATGTAATCTGCGCCAGTGAAGCGAGGGCATTGACTTGACATAATTCGAAACTAAATGTCGGTCAAGGTTGAAGCTAGATCTAGACTGAGCAATGACAGGAGTTTCGGGCAATTGAATCTTGGATTCATTCATGGTTGGTCTGCAGCCATTCCAATGCTCTAACAAAAGCAATTTTATAATTTTAATAAATTAATTGATGCTTTTGGTAATAATAGAATCAGTAGATGAAATTTGTAAAATTTGTAGGTTTGGAAAAAATTAAATTAGTTAATCTTGAATAGTATTTAAAGAAATTTAATTGATAAACTTACTCACTTTTGTTAAGAATTGTTTTCAACAAGACTATATGCAATTAAGTGGAAAGTTTACCATTTCTAGTTAAAAGTTATCTAGCGTTCTAGTATTTCTAGCATAATAATTGAGAGTTTTCTAAGGACTGTATAATGGGGGGAAATGAGTTAGGAGTTGATTTAGATAAGAGAAATAATATTTACGTTCCGCACTTTTTTCTCCATTTTCCCTACTCGTTACCAAATTCGAGTTCGATGGTTTCGGTTGCAGAAATATTATTTCTTACTTTTTCGATTTCGATTTGCGTTTTTAACTGTTGAACATGGGATGTGAAACATTCTTTCTTAGCGAACACCTATGACAATATTGTGGTACTACCTACAAATTGTCTGGTCAGTACAATCCACAACAAATATTTATTTTGATTTTATAAAATCCAAGCAGTTGTGTCGGGCTTTGGCTGTGTTGAAAATAATGATCGGCTCCTCAGCCTTTCCAGGAAATCATTACTCTGTATAAATGTAAAAGTTTTATGAGTAAACAGAAACATACTATTAGATTCTGTCTGCTCTATGCTGGGTTTCACAGTATGGAAATCTTGTAATATTGTTATGTATTAAGGGAGACAATAATCATCGCGTTCGTTTCCCTCACAAAACTGCGATTGAAATAATTTAACTTAGTCTATATTTTTAGGTTATACGGAGATGTTTTTTAAACCCACCATCTCTTTTATTTAAAAGACGGAAAGAGTATATCCAAAATCTGATCTCTGAAGTTATTCAGGTTCCCGAATTTTTGTGGTGCAATTGTTTGTAAATTAATACAAATTTTAATACTGCCACTTTAGACCCGCTCCCTAGAATTTGAACTCACAAGGTTTTAATATTTCTATTGTTTTAATTTTGATAACTTAGCAAAAACATATTTTTTACCTTAAATTGCCTTGGAAAAGAAACATATAAGGTTTAACAGTAAAATATGGTCATGGGAAGTCGGTGGTTGGCTTATAACAAACAGGTACGCAAGGCCTGGATATTTTTTCTTTAAATATATAAGTGGTTACAGACTGAAATTTATTAACTGAAATTTAAATTATATACAAATTTGTTAGTGTATTTAGGGAATTTAAAAAAAATAGTAACCGCTTACACAATTTCTTTAAATTTAGACAATGCCCTTTCAATTTTCGTGCGGAAATATCTCCACATGTTAACATTTAAATATTTTTAACCTCCTTAGAGGTTAAATTTTTCTTATCAGTTTCTTAACGACCTTAGAGGAAGCTGTGTGTTAAATTTCATTGTAATCCGTTAGGTTAAATTTGAGAAACGTTGAAGTGAATGGTATTTGGCTTATACTATACCTAGCTATGGTACCAGCGGTTACCATAATTATTATTATCAGAATAATTTACTCGCTGTATTTACTATATTTTCTTCAGTTAAGTTATTAGTAATTTTGAAACATCTTTATAAATAAAACTGTAACTATACAATTAATTAAGTTATTTTCAACCGCGCGCTACTTAAGATGACACAATTGTCCTTAAAAAATTCAGTAAATAATAATAATTGCCAAATGTCTTTAATCGTGCTTACACGTAATCGTGCTTAACATCGGACATTCTATCAAAATTAGTAATACCATCGATATTTTAAAATTTGTATAATCGTATTCTTCAAAGGTAGTTTTTAGGCCATTTTTGTATTTATTGCCGTAGTGTTTATTTATTACAATTTTATAACAGGTGATTCAATTTTATCCAGCTTCAATAATTCAATTTTAGAATAGGTCTAACCTGAAACAACATAAATTATTTGGAAAAAAAACATTTAATCATGAAAATTATGTATTTATTTATATTTTAGAGTTAAAAACACAGATTGTGTTAATCTTTTTTTCATTGTTAAGAAATCCCACACCATATTTGTTTATTTCAACTAATTCGCCTGACTCTAAAACACTCCTCTACACCTCTACTAAACTCTGTTCCGCGCCGTTTGTAACGAGATATGAAATTATTGCTATAATAGTATTTGTCAAATGGTCCAGAGTCTGACTCTGACATAACGCGAGTCGGACAGACGGCATGTCTCTGGAGGCAGAACGATTGTTGTTGCAACTGTCATTACTTATGTCGGAAGTCAGCTGTTCAACATGCTTTCACTGCCACCTAGACTAATAGATAATAACACAGGAATGGATTGATCAATTACTTCCACAGCTACCTAAACGGCTGTCTAGATTTCAGTTTCATTGATAACAGTTGGACACACATGACGCAGGAGTGTTTAGTGTTATTTATTATGACTGTATTTCCTTAAATGTATTACAACATTTATTTTATGTAATCATATTATAGTCACGTATATTTTAGTGTTATTAAATTGGTCCGGGATATGAGATAACTGTTACGTACAACTTACCAGTTACTTGTTGCAAATTTGTTATTAGGGGAGCTTTTATCTTCCATACACCAATATAGCTGTTAAAACGTTATAAGAAACATTAATCACTTCTTTTAGTAGTAATTTGTTCAGGCAAATATATATATTTTGTATAGTTTACTAGTTTATTTAGGTTTCTAAGGGCTCCGAGGCTTAGATCGCCAACCCCGGATACACATTGCGAAACCATTGCATTAAACTGTTTCTGAAACATGAAACATATAAGAATTCTGCCTCAGGGTAAGCCCTTTTGCGGTCAGTATGATACATTTATACAAGATTATTGTTTGTGTTCTTCGCTGTTTGGGTATGAGTGTGTTCTGAGTGTTCTTCATTGTAAGTTGGGTATATATTTGTGTCTTAGATTTAATTTTAGATTTTAATTTATTAAAAATTAATTACTTTAGGAGATGTTGAATTAGCGAAGTTGGTCGTAGACGTTTAGTAGGAGAGGGGTACGAAACCCATGCAAACAAATCTACTTATATAAAGCTAGACGGTAACACTGATTCACTGACATTAAAATTATTAGGCACTTCCCCAACTTTATAATAATCGGACCCCCCTCAACCTTATACTTGAATTAAAGCTCTCGACGAGAAACTCTTGGGAAAATTGCCAGAATTTAACATTTTTTTATTTGGAGGCACCTTTTCGGCGGGAAAGATTTTTTCGATTTTTTCACTTTGAGCGCGTTTAGTAAGAAAGCGGTAAGAGATCGAAAAAAATGTTAAATACAAAAGTTGTAGAAAATTAAATTTCAAACGAGAGATTTTCCATCATATTCAAGATCCAATCATCCATTTAGCCTTATTCATCCGAGAAATGAGGCTCCGCCCAACGTCTTTAAAGCTAGACGGGTTCACTGATTCACTGACATAAACTATGAGGCACTTCCCATAATCGTACCCCCTTGACCTCATACTTAAATTAAAGCTCTCGACGAGAAACTTTCAGAAAAATTGCTAAAAGTTATAATTTTTTATCTCGAAAGCATCTTTTGGACTTGAAAGATTCTTTCAATTTTTTCATTTTTCCACTTTGATCGCGTTTTGTAAGAAAACGGTAAGATATAGAAAAAAATGTTAAACACAAAAGTTGTAGAAAATTTATTTTCAAACTAGAAATTTTCCGTCAGATTCAAGATCCAATCATCCGTTCAGCCGCTATTCACCCGAGAAGGAGCTCCGGCGCACAATCCTTCAAATTTCCCATGTTAATCTTATGGAGATAATGTTTAATGAGTTTGAGTCAGCTGCCAAATAAAACAGCTGATTTATGCTCGGTACAAACGAGCCAAAGACTAACGAGATTCCAACTGTGAGCGAAGCGAAGCGTCCAGGGTCAAAGCCCCTAGTTATTTATATACTCTGTTAATTTCACGGAAATGACGACTGAGCGGTGACTAGAAATAAATCGATCCCCAATAATTAGAGTTACGGCATGCGTTGTAATTTTACCATTAATATTTAAATAATCAATAATCAACATGTCAAACAAATTTTGATATTGCCAACTAATAGCCCAGTCAATAAGGCTTTGTGTCGGAACTAATTAGTAAAAAACTGATTTTTTCATGGATGTTAGTTGATTATAAGGGATATTTTCTGAAAACTCCCCGCCCATCCCTCTCTTGCTTCCCCCCTACCCCCCTTAAAGTTCACTTTTGAAAGACTTTTTTATTTTGTCAATATCTAAGAAATAAAAAGCGATAGATTCATTTTTATTTCGTTATTGTATTTCTTATAATATTCTCTATCAAAAATGTTCATTCGTTTAAGCTATTAAACAATTATTTACCGTGTATTTTTTAATTTAATGTTAAAATTTTAACTTTTCTACTACAATAATTACATGTTAAGCTATTTTTTTATTAATATGATGCAAGTTATGAAAAAATTGCTCAAATAAAACTTGTTGGGTATTTTGCAATCTTTATATTGATATAAGTTTTATAAATGTTAAGTGCAGACAGTTTACTTAATCGGCCTGGCAAAGGGAGATGGCGCGGCGCGGGGCGTACGAGTCCTCGCGGGCCGGATGAGCCCGTTGGCATATCAGCGGTCAATCTGCAGTAAAGACCTATTGTTTTAACTTTTATTTGTATAGCTGGTCTAATTATGGGTATTACAATGGTAAAATAGACTTAAACATCTATTTTATTTTTTCATTATTTATTTATTTTCCTGTATTTATTATTGCAGTGATAAACGCACAATATGATTTCTTTTAGCCAAGCCAATAAAGGGGTAAAATAGGCTTTTGTTGGATATAATTAGTGAAAAGCTGAAACTTTGTTTATAAAATTGTTAATGTTCTTTATATTATAAGAGCCAGTTTTGGTTCGGGGGATTATTCCTAACCCTAAGTTATTACGACCGTTCCATTATCCATCAAATATGGATCCACCATTCCCCGGACTGGTTAAAACCGGCAGGTGTCAAACAGCAGAACATGTTTTGTTTACTGTCAATTTATTAAATACACCAATTTATTAATACTGTTGGTAGCTCTTGGGCCTGAAAACCAAACAATCTACTTTTGAAAACCAGTAACTGGACGATTACATGGAAAAGTGTATTACAGTAGACCTATTTACAAAATCATCAATAAGTTGAACGACAAAAGGAAGCTTAATCTGTTTGCTTATGCCATAACAGGTTGTGACACATCTTCTTTCTTTGATTTGGAAAAAATAAAATCTTTGGACATTTTACAAAAGTCAGAAGAAGCTCAAACACAAGCGTCGAGCGTCGATGTTTCAAGATGATTCCAAAGAAGAACTGAAAACAAACGGGGAAAATTTTATCTTAACAGAAAAAGCACACGAAACAAAATGTCGGAAAAGGGGGTGGGGGAAGCCACTCCTGAATTTTCACTATTTTTACGCTTTAAATTGAAAATTTTGCAAAATCCTTTCTTAGTGTGCTTTTATGGCCCCATAAGAATATGTCTTTAAATTTTCATTTTGTATCTTAAGTAGTTTTTGTTCTACTGTGATTGCGTGTCAGTCAGTGAGTCGTTCAGTCAGAACTTATATTTTACCGGCATACTACGTCAGGTCTGAAATTATAAAAACCATCTTAAGAAACGGGGATACATCGTAGCAGCACTAAAAACAAAACTGTACATTATATTAAAGATTATCTTTGCCAACTAGTCAACAAAAATAGAACTTCTAAAAATTTAACTGAAGCTAAACCTTAAAGGAAGCAGAACAAATTTATTAACTAAGCGAACAAGAATTTTAAAATAAAGTAGAAAAAAAAACAACTTAAGGCTACGGCCACGCTAGGCGACCTGGTCGCCGCGACCTAGTCGCTGCGACAAAGAAAAAAAGTGGAATGCATTGAATGATATAGATACGGCCACGCTAGGCGACCCGCGACCAGCGACAGCAAATAGAACGCGACCGAGAGCGTTTTCAGGTCGCGGCGACAAATACGCTCCCCATGTTATCTTATGGAGCCGGCCACGCTTGGCGACAGGTCGCTCCCCCACCCTTCTCTGCTCCACCTGCTTTATGTGCGCTTTGATGCTAGTTCAGTGTTTTCAGAACCATGCCTTTTGACAAATGAAGAGAAGAATAAAGAAGGAAAGTTATTATTATTATTTTATTACACAATCTTATTAACAATGTTTTACTTATTAAATTCGCAATGTAAAAAAGGAGAAATAGAATCAAGTGGGTGCATTCAATAAACGTTCAAAGGCCTATTTTAGGTACTTTAGTGCTGTCACTGAAGATTAAGAAATTATGAAAAAACCTTTTTCAATCATTTTAGTATGTCTGTAAGGCCATTTGTTTTGAAAGTTTTTTTTGTAGCCGCGTGCACAATAACTCACCAAATTTTCACAATAGCTCACAGGCGCGTTGGAGGCAGGCACGTATCCAGGGAGGGGTTCCGGGGGGCCCGGCCCCCCCCGAAATCCCGAAATTTGAATTTTTTTTCCATTTAAGGTTTTTCATAGAAAAGTCTTCAGTATAGAATTTCCTTTTCTTCAAAATTTTATTTTTCAGTCGACGGAAAGCACATCTGGCGTTGATCCAACGTATCCCTATATTTATAAATTATGAAAAGCCTGCTAGCCTGCCACAGCCTGCAATACTCAGTGGCAGCATTGTACATTATCGTCAATAAATCGTTCAATTGTACGAATCGATTCGGATCTAGATCTAGGAATTTTCAGCTTTTTTTGTTGGACTGCTCGAACAAAACAAAAAATCCCTAAACTGACTTCCGCTCACCGCTCTAGAGTGGGAAAATCAGCTGTTTATTTTTCACACTAGTATTTAGTTATGATTCCTGACACAAGTAGCGCTAAACTGAGGAACTGCGAAACTGCTGAATCATGGCACGTGAGTCGTGCGTGTTATAAGTTTGTGTTCAATCCATAATCCAATCAAACTTTTCTATCAAACATTCGATATTTTCAAAGACAATTTATTTTTAACTCCACTAACATGAAACGTAGCCAAGGTCAAACAACGATTTCATCATTTTTCAAGAAGCCGAAAGCAGATAATTCAGATGATGCAGAAAATGTTGATAGTAAGTAAAGTGACGTTTTGAATGTGAATTCCAAGGTTATGTTGCGATAGATTCCAAGGGAAATTAAATTCATTGTAGCTTATCGTTGATTTAGTTTTGACACGTTTAACTCACTTGACTTTTAAAATAACGTTTGTCAAATTTTGAAAATGGAATCCGTAGAATAAAATATCTACAATATTCATACTTCGAATTTTTTGTTGTAACTGAATAACTGAATTTTTTAGGAAAAAAATTTTCCAGTACCTATCAAAACAAATATCAGATGAAACAATGAAAGAATAAAGTAGTGTCATCTAATTATTGAAAATAAGTTAGGAAAAAATATTATACATATGATAATATAATAATACTAGGGGACCCGTGCGCAAAGTGTGCATTTTAATATTTTGATTTTGAAAATATCAAAAGTCGGCGGCACTTTGGGAAAAAAATAATAAAATAATAATTAGTCCAAGATGTAGAAAAAATAGTTTTCTATAACAAACTATTAAATAAAATATGTTTTTTGGGAGAAAAAATACTTAATTTTGGGAAATTTAAAAAAATAACCTTTACTTATTAAAAGATTTATAAAAATTTCAAAATTAAGAATTAATTTACACCAAATATGTTTTCAAAAGGCATAAATTGAAGCCTAATGTTGTCATAAATATACAAATACATAATACTTACATTATATAATAAATCGGAAACTAAATTTTCATCTACAAAGTTAAATATGGTCAGGAGGCGTATTCTAAACTTTCCCTTAGTTACGGTATGCAATTTAATGTAGTTTTGAAAAACACAAAATATATGTTTCTAATGAGCATAAAATTAGGCCTAATTAAAACTAAAATATAATTCACAAATTATTTAGAAAGTAGGCTACTAGTAAGGCAAACTAAAAGTTCTTTAGAAAAAAAAAATACAAAGTTCATAAAATCTATATAGTAGGCTAGGCCTACAAAGAACAATAACAAAATAAAAAAGGCATAAATTGAAGCCTAATGTTGTCATAAATATAAAAATACATAATACATACATTATTTAATAAGTCGGAAAATAAATTTTCTTCTACAAACTTGGATATGTGGTGAGGAAGCGTATTCTAAACTTTCCCTAAGTTATTCAAGTTATTTTAGTTTTAAAAAAACACTAAATATATGATTCCAATTTCCAAAAGAGCAGAAATTTAGACCTAATTACATTCATATAAATAATAGAGAAAAATTAAACAATATAAATTATAAGTAATATGTTTCGTTGTAATTCGTTGTTTTAATTAATTTTTGAAGTGAAAAAATATGTAATATCTATTACAGTACCGGTACGTATTTTGTGTAAGTTTAAAAAAAGGCACAAAAGTTAAAATTATATTTTGCCTAAAGGCCTAAAGGAATAAACTCTTGAGTTATATGTTATATACATGTAATGAAATTTATATTTTAAAAGAATTTTGATTATTTTGAACATTCAAATATTCAGTATCTGTTATAATACATATTTTGTAAAAGTTGAAATAATATTTCCTGCTGAAATAAAGTATACTTAGAAAGAAATATTGCTGATTAATAAACATGAATTTATTGTAAAAAAAATAAGAACACTAATGCCAAAAACTTTACACAAAATAAAAATAAAATAGAAAAAAAAATTATTATTTAAGATTTTTTTTGCAAGGATTCCGTCTGCAAGGGTTCCATCTGATTCTTGCAAGGATTCCGAAAAATATATTACATTTATAAAGCGAGATATTATTGTATAGACCGTTTTGCTTTTTATGTATATTCAACTATTGTCAGTGTAATTACAATTTTTTCGGTAAATTTCTAAAAATGCTCGTTTTCCTTGTTTTACAGAGAACTTTTTAAACAATAGTGAGTGTAGTGAACAAAGCAACCTTAGTTCCAAAGTCAACTCGGGACGAAAAACTAATTTTCTCGTCGGAGGCATAGACGAAGAAAGTGAGTAGCAAAGTAGCATACTTCGAACCATCGTTAACGAATATCTTACGTTTTGATAAATGGTTATATATAATAAAAATTTTATTTTACAGATGAGGACAATATTTCTCATTCGGACTCCGATGACAACATATCAGACCCAGTCACTTCAACCGGCTTTAAAGAAATCGTTCACCCTGTGTGGCAAGCAAATCGATTTGATATTGGGAACACAAACCGAAATTCTCTAGACGACACTACGAAAAAAGTTGTACTTTCTTCCAAATTGCTTCCAAAAGAACCATACAAATTCCCTAAAGAAGTATCACATAATAGGAGTTTTCAACCCAAGTGGATTACTAATGATTTTCCTTGGCTGGCATACTCAGCGAGTGAAGACAGCGTGTATTGTAAACCTTGCTGGTTATTTTTCCATGAAGGCATTGGAAAAGGGGATCATCAAAATCCAGGGAAACTTGTGTCTGTTGGTTTTCGAGACTGGAAAAAAGCTAGAGAATCTTTCCAAAAACACATGGAAAAAGGATATCACAAAACATGTGTTCTGCAGGCCACTTCATTTCTTAAAATATCAACTGGAGAGCAGCTTGATATAGCGTCTCAATTGGATAGTCAACGCACAAAAGAGATAGCTGAAAATAGGGCTGCAATAGAACCGATTATTCGCACAATTCTTTTTTGTGCAGAAGAAGAATTACCTCTAAGAGGCGATCATGATAGCGGCGCTCTATCTTTGACACGACCCGAAAAAAAAGATGGAAAGTTCAGAGCTCTTATGCGGTTCAGAATTGAGTCTGGTGATAAAAATTTAGAAAAACATGTACTCAATAGCTCCAAAAACGCTACTTATATGAGTCCTATTGTCCAAAATGAAGTCATTCAGACGTGTTCTGACATTGTCACTGAAAAGTTATTGACAGAATTTCAAAGGCAGAATGCTTCAGTCTCCTTGGCGATGAAACAATGGATGCTTCAGGGACCGAGCAGCTTTCGCTATGTCTCCGGTACGTCGATGTCCCAGATCTACAAGCTCCTGTTCTTCGTGAAGATTTCGTCGGATTCATCCCAATTAATGATCAATCTTCTGAAAATCTTACGAACGTTATTCTGCAGCGATGTGATGAACTCAATCTCGACATGACCAAATGTGTTGGGCAAGGATACGATGGGGCAGCAAATATGGCGGGTCATTTGAGTGGAGTCCAAACAAGAATCAGAGAAAATTATCCGAAGGCAAGATACATTCATTGTGCCAGTCACCGTTTAAACCTTGCTCTGTCGAATGCCATGTCTGTTCCAGCAATACGCAACTGCCTTGGAGTTGTTAGTCAAGTTGTTAATTTGTTCAGGAATCATTCGAATGCCAACAAAATTTTTCAAGAAACTATCCAAGAACATGCTCCAGGCAGTAGAAAGAAACGACTTCTCCGGCTTTGTGACACAAGATTTATCGAAAGGCATGACAGTATCATTGTATTTTTAGAACTCTTCGAATGCATTGTCATGGCTTTAGAAGAAATCGCTCAAAGAACGTGGACCATGTCTTCAACGGCATCAATTCTTCATGCAGCGAGTTAAAAAAGTGAATTTTTAGTGAGCCTTGTTGTTTGTGAAAAACTGTTCAGTTTGACCCTTCCACTGTCGATTTTTCTCCAAAATAAATCTTCAGATTTCGTTTCCGCTGTAAAATATACAAATGAAGTATTGAATTCACTCCGACAAATGCGGGAAACCGCAAACGACACTTTCAGAGAAATTTTTCAAGTGGCGTCGAAATTCTCTGCGGACCTTTTTGATGCTGATCTTCAAGCTCCAAGAGTTACATCACGACAGAAATCTCGTGCAAACCCACAAACGGCATCGAATGAAGAGTATTTCAGAGTCACCATATTCATTCCCTGTATCGACGCTTTGATTCAAAATTTGACTGATAGATTTGTCAAAAACGAGGATATTCTATCGAGTTTTCAACTTTTACTTCCAGGATATGCTTCAGAGAAAAAATGAATGAACTGGAAAAATTAGGTCCATACTTTCAAGTCGAAATGCCATTGTCCGCAGTTCAAGCTGAGTACAAGTTATGGTGTGCCAAAATATCATCAATTGACCCATCGACCGAAATTTTGAAGCTGTTGGATTATTGTGACAGTACATTTTTTCACGCGATGAATCTTCTTCTCAAGGTACTGGCTACTTTTCCAGTCACAACGGCCAGCGTGGAAAGATCATTTTCCACAATGAAGAGGATAAAAACTCTACCTCGTAGTGTGATGGGCCATGACAGGCTAAGTGCACTGGCAATGATGTCAATTCACTGGGATATTGTTGTTGATTCGGAGGAAGTGCTCGATCGCTTGGCGAAGAAAAAATCGAGAAAATTACTTTTGTAATGTGTAATTATGTTCTAGTAAAAAATTAGCACTGATTTCACTTTTATTATAAACATGTATTTTTTGTTTAACATTAAAAATGCTCGAACTGCTTTCAAACATAGTAGCTATTTATTGTACACTTTTACTGCATCTGTTTATTACACTGTAAATAATAATAGATTAAACGTCACATAATAATTCAAGTTTTAATGTGTCATTCGCTTTACTCTGAATTAATTAAAGTAGGTCCAAATGTTTTAATGATTTTCGTCTTTGAGCCCCCCCCCCGAAACGAATTTCTGGATACGGGCCTGGTTGGAGGCAATCAAACACGTTTTACCGTAAATATTATTCGTATATTTTTATAGGCCTAATCGTTAAACGGTCTAAAAATTGGTGCAGGAACTTAATTTTTGTATAGTATGTTTATACATATGTTGTTTATATCTAGTATTAATTTTATTGAAATCTGGTAAATATTTTTAGAGAAAATGGGGTTTTACTTTTACTGAACACGCGTTTTTAATATCTGAAAGTGTACGGTACATGTCTTCCGTAAAAACTGATTTTTTTTTAAATATTCAAGTGATTTTAATAAAATGTATAGGTACATATAAACAATATTTGTATAAAAAAAATGTACAAAATGGAGTTCCTATACAAAGTTTTAAACCGTTTAATGATTAGGCCTATAAAAACTTACGAATAAAGTTTACGGTGGCGTATTTGATAGGTGACGGGCTCGTATAAGCAAAGGGCGGTGTATGAGTTAATTAGTAGGCCTATCCATTATTTAATAGAATTTTATTTGATTTAAGCAATTAAAAAAAATATTAAACAAATATTAAGTACTTAGGACTAAGACTAAAAGCTTTTACTTAATAACGAAAGCTAGTGCTACGACTAAAAGCCAAAAGCTTATGCTAGGTTTTTATTCAACATAAATAATGTACTCTTTTATTTTATTAAAGCATTTTTTAAAAGACAATTGAAGCAAGAAAACATGCAAATTATTCAGAAGATATTCTGCAATCACTAGCAATCATATCCTCATTCAAAGAAGTCATCTTTTACAATTGTGTTACCGCGACTGTCGCTAAGTGTGGCACCTACCCGCGACCAGGTCGCGGATAAAAAATTCTCCGCGACCGGGTCGCGGCGACCAGGTCGCCTAGCGTGGCCGTAACCTAAAAGTAAAACGAAACATAAATTGTTAAAACCATAGAATATTGCCTATCTTAACGCCGCTACTTAGCTTTAACTTCGTTCTTAACTATGCTTTTGTTTATATCCAAAAATCTTAAAAGGAGAAAATGCAACAGCCTAGCCTAGTCAACGAATGCCCAAAAGGGGGGTCTAGAAGGAAAGTCAATAAGCGGAAAGACCAACTAATTACTATGGTACATTGTTTGGGGTACCTAGTAGTATAACCAATGACTACTCCCCAAAAGTCCTTGACCCTAGAAGGCGAAAGAAGGGGAGGGGGTGTTAAAGGTCCCATTTTTTTCATTTTGCCTATATCTCAGTAGGGGTTGGTCCTACAAAAAATACATACGTATACAAAATTAAAGCTGATAAAATTCTTTACATTTTTTATACCTATAGTATTTTGCTATCTGTTAACGTTATCGATAATTTTCGAAAAAAACGTTTCTTCGCATTGAAATATTTTATTATATATTATTTGTTCCACATGCGGTCTCCCAACGTGATGCCTTGAGCTCCTGTAACTCAGTAGTAAAAATACAGACCTTTCCTCGGCCCAGTTTCATAATTATGATGTTTTGGTCTTTGGGGATCACATAAGCTACAATTCTTTCGGCTCACGTATAATGTTTTCTGCATGTGGAATGAACTTTGAGGGATGTCAAACCTACAAGGTTGGAGCTTTTTCCGTCATTTCTTTGTCTTACCTCGCTTTATATAAGCGTTCGTAGAAAGTCAAATTATTGTGCATTTCGCCTCAGTCTATTATTTTATTTTATTATTACTATTATGTCGCTATGTCGACGGAAAAATGTTTTGTTTCTCGCTTTAGTTGAGATAGTTTATATAATGTCATACCTTATATAGTCGAATTATTGTGTTTTTCGCCTTTATATTTTATTATTATTATATCCGGTATATTTTATTAGTATTGTATGCGGTACATTTTATTGTTATTATATCGCAATGTCGACGCAAACGTATTTTGTTTGTTACGAGAACTTGTAGCCTACGAAAGTGGTGGGAAAGTGTCCTGTGTGAGTGAAAAATTAATCGCTTCATTGATAAGTGCCACTTTACAAAGAAATGACGGAAAAAGCTCCAACCTTGTAGGTTTGACATCCCTCAAAGTTCATTCCACATGCAGAAAACATTAAACGTGAACCGAAAGAATTGTAACTTATGTGATCCCCAAAGACCAATACATCATAATTAATTATGAAACTGGGCCGACAGTCTGTATTTCCACTACGGTACTGAATTACAGGAGCTCAAGGCATTCGTTGACGGGGCTATGAGTAATAATAATCTCAAACTTGACTGGGCTTAAAGTTTAATCTCAAACTTTAATTACTTGAGATTTTAAATAATTCGACCACGCAGCTGAACCGCTGACTTGAGTTGTGCGAATATCCAATATTAAGTTTATATGTTTTAGGGTTTCAACCAGCTATTTGGGAAATTGGCAGCCTCTAACCCTGCTCACGTGTTGCTTCGTTTCGCTCGCAGCGAAGAAACTCGCTTTGTGAGTTTGCACCTCGATTTTGCAGCCTCGGATTATGGAATGCTTCGCTTCTCGAGGTTGAAAATATAAGGTGCTTTTGCCGTATTTTACGTTTTGATCGATTTTGAGAGAACCAGACAGGTTATAAGGTCAATAAAATAAAGGCAATGTACATAATAATATCATAAATTGTTTTACATAAAAACCCCAAAAGTTGCTGTCTAATGCAAAAAATCTTAAACAAAATTACTTCCTCTAAAAAAAGTCCTTCCTGTAGTTGGATTTTTTGGCTATTCCGAGCCACTTTTATAAAACCAAGGTGTGTACCAAGTTTGGACCAAATCGGACCTAAAATGTGGCCGTTAGAATGTGAACATATAGGCCTATACAACATTTTTAATGACACCCCAAAACGTGTTTGGAGACCATAATCGGTTCTCATTGACTACTCCCGACCATAAGTCTCTCACCGTAAGAGAATGCAATAACTCATCTTTCCTAGGGAAATTCCCTAATAAGAAAAAGTTACTAATTCGTTATACTTACAAAATTCAATATTAAAAAAGTCAACTTGTTACAGTACACAGGAGCGAATGTGCAATTGTCAGACTGTCTATAAAAGTGATCCATACATACATCGCAAAATACAATTAGGGCCTACTTAACCCAATTTCTAAATCTTTGTCCAATTTTAAGAAACTCAATTTCACTTTAAAGGAATGAGCAAATTAAAATGTAGTTTCTTCCCAAAACTGTGTTGCAATTTCACAGTAATAGGCTGAAATGCCAAAACTGTAGGCCTATTATTTTCTAAGATAGAAAATCTATAATATTATTTAACATGCATACTAACATTCATTTAGGCCTAATTAAGGATGCAAATTTTTATAAAGAATATTTAAAATACATTAGCACTTTAATTACATCTGTCATTCATCATATCACTCATCTCATGAATATCATCAGTGTTATTAAAATAGTTGTGAATAAAAATTGTAAAACCATAAATGACCAGGATCTGGATACAGAAACCAGCAATAAATTATACAACTTCTATGGGAGAAGAAGAACAGTAACGGGTATGATCGTTTTTAGTCTAGCTACCAAAGAAGACTAAGTAGCAGTGAGAAGCATCACAGAGAAGAAAAATACAGAGGAAACATCTAAGCGTACGCGAATTGGGTGTCTAGCACTCGACACTGGTATCTACATTAGTAGTTCCCAGAGTCGCCATGAGAGGGCAGCATCGTCGCTGGCCCCTCCCCTACCCCCCCCTCGCCTCCTGCTGCTAGCCCCTCGTCCCCTCCAGCACCGCGCGACACTCGCCTGACTCAAGGTTGTTAATGTACTCTAACAACCTTGCGCCCGACTCCCTGGCTGTCCTCGCTGCTACAATAAGTAATTGTAAATAAGGAAATTGTAATAAGGAAACTTGTCACAAACATGTTCTGTATTTGATTGTCATGTAGCAATAAATGTAAAACACTTGAACAATAGTACAAAATAAGTTAAATGGATTATCAAAGTAAATCAATAAATGTTTTAATTATACTTTAATTAAAACTCTTAAATCCTTATAATAGTTGCGGGAAATGATATTAATTTTAGTACACAGGATTATAAAAGAAAATATGATGCAGTTGAACGTGTTTAATCTCTTGGTAGGAATGATAAAATGGTTTACAATTACTGTAATTCATAGACTATAAAAAATACTGTAGCCTACTCTACTTAAACATAATAATTTGGTCATTTCATAATATAAAGACGATAACAAATTACCACATTATACAATCCTAATTATCCTACATTTACTAAGTACAGTAATGCAAAAAACTAAACCTTCTTTAAAATTTTTATAAAAGGTTTTCTACTTTGAACAATAGGCTAGAATATTACAAATACACAGATAAACTTGGTAAAACTAATAAAATCTTGTAAAACAATGAGTGAATATGTGCTCTTACAATAAATCCAATGTTAATGCTATATAAAAAATATATTAAATATAAGTTTTCCATATATATACGTAACTTAAATATTAACTATTTAGAAAACTAACATAGGCTAGCATTAAAGAACAACAAATGAATAATTAACGACTAAACTCATAATATTTACATTGATTTACATATCCAAGGGTGTGCAATGTTAATAGGTACTTTTCCATTACGTTCAATTCAAAAGACCACTGATTTGAACAAACAGCATATCTTAAATAAATTTACATATTAACTGAAGTAACTAGATTTACAAATACCCTACATTTACTAAGTACAGTAATGCAAAAAAACTAACCCTTCTTTAAAAAGTAACTTATAAAAGGTTTTCTACTTTAAACAATAGGCTAGAATATTACAAATACACAGATAAGCTTCGTAAAAAACTCATAGAACCTTGTAAAACAATGAGTGAATAGGCCTATGTGCTCTTACAATAAATCCAATGTTAATGCTATATTAAATATAAGTTTTCCATATACAGGGTGTTTACTGAAAACCCTTCAGGACTTTGGGATATGATTCCTCATACAAAAAGTAAGAAAAAAGTTAATATAAACATAGGTCCGAAAACGCTTCGTTTTCCAGATATCCGCCATTTTGTTTTCTGTACAAAATAATTCATATCTAGAGAACGGTTTGACTGATTGAGTTCAAACTTGGTATGAAGTTTAACCTGACAATGATATACCTCAAGAAAATAAACTATTAAATCCAATCATGAGTTTCAAAATGGTGGCTGTTTGAAAATTACAAACCTAAATTACTCCAAAACCGTACATTTTAACGAAAAATATCAAGACACCTTTTTTGTAGCCCTTTTGATTCCCCATCGGATGGTGTAACTGACAAAACAATCGAATGAAGGATAATAGCTAAGTTAAAAGGTAATGACAACAAATGTCCATACAATATTGTAGTAATTACTGTGTTGGTATAGGATGCCGGGTTGAACAAACCAATTAGTACACATAACTTAACTGTTATCCTTCATCCGATTGTTTTGACAGTTACACCATCCGATAGGAAATCAAAAGGGCTACAAAAAAGGTGTCTTGACATTTTTCGTTAAAATGTACGGTTTTGGAGTAATTTAGGTTTGTAATTTTCAAACAGCCACCATTTTGAAACTCATGATTGGATTTAATCGTTTATTTTCTTGAGGTATATCATTGTTAGGTTAAACTTCATACCAAGTTTGAACGCAAACAGTCAAACCGTTCTCTACATATGAATTATTTTGTACACAAAACAAAATGGCGGATATCTGGAAAACGAAGCGTTTTCGGACCTATGTTTATAGGAACATTTTTCTTACTTTTTGTATGAGGAATCATATCCCAAAGTCCTGAAGGATTTTTAGTAAACACCCTGTGTTTATGTGTTTGTGTTCTACCCCCCCCCCCCCCTAATTTTGTATTCAATAAAACAGTTCTTTTTTAAGTGCCTACTCACTAAAATTAGAAATACAGCTAAAAACAAATAATTGGCCCTACGGCAGAAATCACAGAAAAGGGAAATCTCATTCATATAGGCCTATGTAGAGTTGGCTCATTCTAAATTGGCTGAATTTTAATATATCGAATTCAAACTTGACATAGAAGTTAAAATATATATTTTAAAAATTTATGCTGAGTCTGAGCTTGTTATCTTGAAAATGACCTGATCTAGAGCCATTTGACTTATCAATGGGTTTCTCGATTTTAGGAGTACCAGACCCACCAACTCATTTTAAACACCTCCAGTTTAGAAAATTTTCAAAATATAAACCTAAAAGTTTTTTACAAGTTAAAAATTTAAATTCAAACAAGATAAATGAGTATAATTTTTTTTTATTATTTACTTTCAAGAGCACAAGTAACTTAAAAAAGTATAATGTTGGACCTTTTTAAATTTTGCATCAACACGCTTGAGTTGATCGGCTGCAGATTAGTCAATCTTTTAAATATAGTTTTTAAAATAGGTATAGCAAAAACCAATTGTGTTTGTAACTTATGTACCAATTTTTAAATCGATATGTTCAAAAATGTCGAAAATGGATTCCAACGAATCCAAAGGTGTTGTAGTTAAAACGAGATAGGTAAAACAGTAGACTATATTCAAGAGCCTTGTTTTTAAAAAGAACTGAAAAAATAGTTCATACTTACTGAGAATAATACTACCGTAGTGTATTCAACTTGAAAAACAAATTTGATGTTGATATTCTAAAAAATGACGAAACTGGAATAGCGAAAGGGCTACAGCGTTCGGTAAGCAAAAAATCGTGAGGTTCGTTGATAAATCTGATGGCTCTAGCTCATCAAATTTTTAAGATACCAACTTGAGTCTTGGTATATAAGTTAAAAATAAGCTTTTCACTTGCTAATTCGATATATTACAAAATGGCCAACTTAGATTTGCTATACGTATGGACGGAAATGATCGTATAAAGACACATTCATTAATAATTATGCGTTCATAAATTTGATGGCCTATTTAGTTTAAAATTATCGTAGATGTATAATTTTTGTATATTATATTTATACATATATTGTTTATGTATATTTTAAATTTCATACAAAGTGGATGATTATCTTTAGAGAAAATTGATTTTTAAGACAATTTAATCGAGACTGATTATATGCTAATACGCTGGTCTTCGAAATTGTATTATTTTGAATATAAAAAAGTTGAATTCTTAGAGAAAACGGCAGCCATTTTGAATCCGCCATGTTGAATTTTCATATTTTATATGAATCAGTTCCTCCTAAAAACCCCCAAATAACCAGTTTTCTTTTTCTTTGAGACGCATTTTTTTTATTGGAATATATATATTTGGGCAATTTGTTAGATGATTATTATGTGTTATAAAAAAAAACATGACATCGTAAAGCTGACACTTTCCTCTTGAAAACGCCCTATTACAACTATTTATTTAATACATTATAACTGTGCAATAGTTTATAATGTACTGGGCCGCGCTTAAAGAAATAGGTCTTCAGCCGTGCGGCCGAGTAGTGCTGCTGCGAAATAATACTTGCTTAATCGATTTTTTTCCAGACAAACCATTTCTCGGACGAAAAAATACAAAAGATCTTTTTTTTAAAAAAATACTTCCGCTACACGGTGGTATTTTTATTTTTATTTATTTTCATCCTAGCTCGAAATATTAAGGAATTTCGAGAAAAAAATGTTTTTCGATTTTTTTTTTTGACTTTGGGAAATCGAAAGACTGGTAAACTTTTTTTATATTAATCTACATACTTTAAGGTACTTATAAAAAAAATCTGCCGTATTGCAAATTACTTGACCTACACCGACTGGGCTATGTAGGCTACATTTTATTTTTAAGCCGTCTTAAATATAAATAGTAAATTAGGATTAAATTTGAGATTTATTTGAATTACTTTTGATAAACAAAACAACTTTAAACTACAATTTTATTGATATTTTACTTTGCGATTTATATGAAGTGAAGATTAAATTTGAACATGATATGTATTTACTGACTTTGTCTACAGTTTGTAAGTTATATATTTATTTTGTAGTTGTCTTCCATATAAATTGTCAACTAGGTTAAATTTGATATGTAATTACAGTACTGCGTTTAATATAGACTATACTTTTATTACTTTATTATTGACACTTTACTTTGAGATTATTTTATCATGGAGTGTCCTATAATATGAACTTTTTTAAAAATATATGTAACTATAGGTTACTGACTTTATAATCGTGATTATTTTGTGATGGAGTGTCATATAATATGAAGGCCTACTTTTTTTTAAGCACAGAGAATAATGGATCCATTTACCATTAATCTCTGTGCTTTGGCAATATTATTATGTTTCTTCTTTTGTATTATCATTTAAACATTTCATCACTTTCAATTGTTAAAGTTTTATTTTATAAATAATCTTTATTAATGGGTTATCTAACCATGTTGGTTAAAGGGTTTTTCAGAATGACAACATAACATTATTTACCTACTTAATTGTTATTATACATTTTTTTACAAACTAGATTTTGTTTATATTGCCTAAACCTAGGGTTATACATGACATTTTAATCAGCTGTTCAATAATTTATATTAATATCTAACCCATTTGTATAACCCATTTCATAAGATTTTAATAATATTCAAAAATTTCTAAGCTACCTTAGATCACAAAATGTTTGTAATAAAAAAACTGTCAAGTATTTACTTCAGTAAGTCAGTGAATAAAAATCAGGAATTAAATTATTCGATAAACATTTGTACAAAACATACTCTAATAAGTTTAAAATGTTTAAAACTTGTATCGGTTCAGTTAAAGTTGGTTCAAGAATCTTTTATTAGCTTATAACTTATTCAAAAAGTATGTCTCATTTAAAAACATAAGTTTGAATTAAATTATAATACAAATAAAACAATTTATCTTAGTAAATAGACTATTCTGTACTTAATTCCTACGGAAATTATTTCCCGTAATGAAAATAGGCTTTTTTGTTACATTTACACTTATAACAGAAGAGTAAACGTTGAATTCCCAACTAACCCAACTTGCAGTCTAAACGAGGCGGGGAAGTGGGACATTTCCCCC
>JAGFPH010000455.1:476358-547649 GCA_018207615.1 Philaenus spumarius
ATGGAGCACCAAAAACAAATAATTCCACTAAAAATATTTTTGGGTTCAGGGAGCACCAACACAGATAATTCCACTAATCAATTTTTTGGGGTTCAGGGAGCACCAAAACAGATAATTCCACTAAAAATTCAAATTCGAAAATTTGGACGAAAACAATACTTTCTCCATATACTACGTATAGGGGGGAGAAAGTAAAAAGTAAAAAATAGCAAAACAAAAATTCTTATTTCATGTTCGTGTGTTCTTATAATTATTTTAATGTATATTCAAGGATATTAAGCTTGAGATAAGTTTTATCTACATCAATTAATAGAATACCAATTATTTTACTTGTGTTTCTTTCACGCCTCAACCTAAACAAGAACACATCAAATTGATTCCAACGTTTACAAATTAGGTATTTGTTATTTTCGGATGATTGTATACAGTCCACTGCCATTGTTTATGTCACACTTTTCTTTTCATTCTCATGCCAGATATTTCCAAATTTCAAACGGTTGGACAAACATGGTTTCCTACTATTAATGCGTTTACTGCATGCATCATATGCGAAGAAAGCGTAGTAATCCTTCTGAAGCAGCTGTCTTCTCGACCGGAACCCGAAACGTAATGAATATGAAATACTTAAACTATTTACCAACTGAGCCGACAAAACAGATTAGATTTGTGTTAACTCAGATTTAGAAGGCTGCGAAATATTAACCCAATACGCAGTGTTAGTTATATGTTAGAATGTTCTGGTACGTTAATTTTACTAACTGGTAACATTGGCGTTGTAGGCCTAAAACAAGAAAAATATACCAGACTAAAGAGTTTGATGCGACTTGTGACGAAGCAAATGCAAACAGATTATTGTATACCATGACATTTTCACGTAAATGAAGATTGATCATGGCAAAGATTTTTTATTTTTATATTTTCATTTTATAAAATATAACCATAATGTGATATGGTAAAGCAGTAGGCCTATTTAAAACTGGTAAAGAATAAAGTTAGGTTAGGAAGAATATTGATTGTGATAGGTTTAAATTATGATAAAGAATGTCCTTTTTCGTTGTTTGTTTATTTACCTAACCTAAAAACATTGTAGGTTGTGACAAATAATTACCCGATCTAAATTTATCAAATGGGATGGTAGTTTTATACTATTCATGTCCTGACTTTTAAACATAAAACAAGTCAGCTGTTCCATTGTTCGTTTATTATTTCCTAACCTAACATTGCTATTATTGTTAGTGAGTTGTAGTTAGGCCATTTAAGAGCTGTTATAACTTAAGACGTAAACTTATCTAATAATGGAAATAAGTGATAGTGAAGTTGAATGCGACAATACTCCTCCACAAATAATTGAAACTGCAAGAAATGTAACTTTGAACTTATTACCTTCTAAGTCGTGGGAGAAATATGAACTATTTTAATCATGGTGCCAGTGAAAATGATGTTCATAAAATATCAGAGAACGTTTTAATTGCATACTTTGATGGGAAAAATAAGGTAATGAAATCAAGTACCTTGTGAAGTGTGTATTCTATGCTAAAGGCTGCAATACAGGTAAAGAATGACATAGATATAAGTAATTATAAAAAGTTAATAGCATTTTTGAAACGAACAAACGTTTGTTACAAACCTAAAAAATCTAAGACTCTGTCTAAAGATGAGCTCTTATGCACAACACGAGCAACATGTCTTTGCTGCATTCAAGAAAATTGCCGCCTCGGCTTCAGCAAGCGTAGGAAAAAAAATAGATGTGCAATACGAGCGCAAAGAGTCTTTGCTGCATTTGAGAAAATTACATGTCAAACGTTTCCCTTGTGTAGCAAAGTGGCACTTTGCACACATGATGCACAAATAGCTATTCTGTCAGCTGTTGTATAAAGTTGTAGAATAAAGTTAGCATAATATTGATTGTGATAGGTGTTTAAATTATGATACAGAATGGCTTTTTCGTTGTTTGTTTATTTACCTAACTTAAAAATATTGTTGGTTGTGACAAATAATTACACGATCTAAATGTGCTAAGTTAGTTACTGTTGTAATAAATGTAAATGCTTTCAAGAAACGTGTTTTAGTTCAGTATAGGCCTAATAACCTAAAATTGTCTTAATCTTTTGATACAAACAAGTTGTTTTATTTTAATATGTTTATTTTAACACATCCGTCTTTTTCTTCTTTACAGCATCATCTGACGTCTGACACGTGTTCGTTTACGCACTAATTTAACTTTTAGAAAAATATAACTTCGAACGGCGTTATTAGCAGGTAAGTTCTTTTCGATCAAAAACTGCTTTGCAGAAAGTGATTTGAAAGTATTAATCCTGGTGAAGAACGAAACTATATTATTATTCCACAGTTGTCGTCGTTTTTCCTGATTCTTTCTCTCACTCAGCCTTATCAAAACGCTCTTATTATATTAATGCTGCTTAACTTTTATGCCTTCTGGAACCCATTCTTCCAAAATTGCACCCTTGATATAAAAAAACACAATTAACATGGCTTTACGATTTTACTTGCTTCACGATCTTTTTCATTCTTTGTGATGGATGTGTTTTCCAGTACATTTACTTTTTGTCTTTTAGTCTCAAGATCATACTCCAAATTTCGTCTCTAGTGATGTTTCGTCTGGTGTTCCCACCCTTGTGACTTGTAAGCATCTTTGCACAAACTTTGTTCATGTTAAAAGATTTTCGTCCAAAATTTTCCACTCGGTGTCTTCGTCAATTTGCAGATTCAGCTATCATTCTAATACGGCGGAGGGTCGGCGGTCTTTTCGAAATCTTACCGATTGTTTCTACATTTACTTCAGTTCATGAAGTGTCACTCAAACACACAGGCACGAGACTATAATTGAAAAAAAGCCAACTTTATTCAACTTTATTATTTTTTTTTTAAAGTTGTATTTATGTACATTTTTATATATCAAATTTAAAATAAAAATATTACCTTTTATTTCATTTCATATTGATAAATCAAACGGATTTTGCTATTACAAAATAGTGATGTGTTAAAAAATTTAGATATCATTTTATAAAATCGTTGGCCTATTTTTTAACATTTTGTATTTATGTACATTTGTATAAAAATGTAATAAAAATCAAATTAAAGAAAAACATTATATTAATTTTTAATTATTGCTTTGCATTTCATATTAATAAAAACTGTTTAAAAATGATTACAGTACTATTATAAAATATGTTCCATAATTTAGATATCATTTTACAAAGTTGTTGGTCTATTTGTTTTTATACAATTCTTTAACCTATCCTTAAAACCGTCATGTCTCACAAATTGCTGTTGCATTTCACATATCCTCAATGAAAAGTTCGATGTCTATATTTTCATCGGACATAGTTTTGAAAACTTTAAGAACTAATTTCACGTAGATTACACGGGGATAGAGCAAGGGTGTAAATGTGCACTGCTCTACAGCAAGTTGAGTAGTACTAGGTACACGATAGGAGAAAGTTACGTGCGTCTCTCAGGTAGCTTTCTCAAGCTATCGGGAGTGATGCTGGCGTCGTGTGTATAGTATCATCTGTTCCCATGTTCTTCTTCCTATCCGATTAAAAAAGACGCAGCGTCCGAGTCCTTTTGCAGCAAGTGTGCACCGGGCCTTAGGCAGCACTCTTCAATAAGATGATGTGTTTTCTCTTAAATCAGAAACGGGATTGTATGTTTCGATATATATATATCATCATCAGCGAGCTTCAGGACTTCATGTGGACCACATCTACAGGACCAATACCAGCTACAGGACGCCTGCAGATGATTTCCAGAATTGGTAACATCGTTCTTCTTCACACTTCAGCTAGTACTCTCTACCTCTGTTGAGTCAACAGCGCAGACATATAGGGGCGGGAACTGGGCAGAACGGTAAATAACGCTCTAGTCCGGCTATCAGTCCCTGAGTGCTTGGTGGAGTTTGAGAAGTGCGACTTCAGTTTTATTGTTCTCCCGCCCTTATAAACAGTCATAGTTCACCTCCTCTAAGTGATATTAAGCGATTTTCCCTTTTAGTGCATTTTTTACATTGTAAACTTTTAATGAATTATAAATTTCCATTTTTAAATTTGTTTTACTTTTGCGGCCCTTTTAAGAGCCAGTTTTAAATTTCGTTTTGTGTTCCACTTTTTGCCCCGTTTTAAGGACTTAAGTTTCGTTTTTGCGTTTTTTCAGTTGGCCCTTTTAATGACCATTCTAATTAATCTTTCTGTAATGTCTTATGTTACAGAATGAGTGACCACGACATGGACTCTGAAGGTTTCCAGAGAGTCGTGAACCGGCGCCGACGCACCTCTGGTCAAACCAGCGGCAGTGATTCGGACAGTTCAGTGAGAACTGTAACCAAGGTTGTTTCAGGTAGCAAGGCTGCTAAGATTCCACCGATCATCTTGGACGGAGTATAAAAGGACTGGCCGCAGTTTTTGAAGTCACTCCGACATCAAGGCCTAATGTTTTAGGCTAAACGCAAGGGAAACTTCCTCCGATTATTTTGTACCACCAGTTCTGATTTCAGGGCTATGCAGAAGCACCTGGCGTCCAAGAACGTGAGATATCACACGTTCTCTCTGCAGGAGGACAAAGAGGTTAAGGCTGACGATATCAAGCTGGAGCTTGAGGACAAGGGCTTCACGCCTAACCACGTCCAGATGTTGGAGAGGCAGCAGAGCAGAGGTGGTAGAGTCCCCAGCAACACCTTCTTAGTGAAACTCTTTATATGTTACAGGAAATCTTGGGACTAAAGGTCACAGTCGCCGAGTTTCAGCCGCGGGAGTAGCACAATGCGATTTGGGCACGCCTCAGTCAACTGCGGCCAGAAAGCCAGGTGCTTCAAGTGTGCAGGGGCACACATAGGAAGAGAGACTGCAAGAAGTCGAACGAAGAGCCAGCGAAATTCTTCAATTGCGGCGACGATCATTTGGCGAGCTGGAAGGGTTGCCAGAGTCACAGGCAGGCAGATCGGGCAAGAAACAGGTGCGGCACTTCAGCTGTGGCTCGCGCAGGGAGAGGGGGCGTCCCGCTTCAGGTGTTGCGGCTCTACCTGTCGGAAGACGGGGCGGACCTGGACCTAGTCAGCTACTCAGCCTTTAACCAAAGATCTGGTTGCCCAGCCCTTGCCTCTTACTTCTGTTTCTGTTCCAGGTACAGGAGCTTTAACGTACGCGACAGCAGTCACGGCTGCTAAACGACCTACGGCCGAAGTTGGAGTTTCAGCCAAGAGATCCAGGAAGAGAGTTCACGTAAGGAGGACGACACCCCTGCTTTAAACTTGTTTGTTTCAGATGCCGACGTAAGCGAGTCGGACGCTGGCACAGAAACGCCCAAGGGATCATCGACTACGACTCCTGCGGAATTACCACCAAGGCAGCGGCGAGTGCCAGTGCGCAAGCTCACGAAGTCAGTAGTGAGACTGCCCCCAGTCCTAATACCGACATCACTAACGAAAAGCTGACTACATAGATCACGCAGCTTATTCCACTTGTTTTAGGTTCTGCGAACAAAAGTCCGGCAGAGTTGTTTGCAGCTATCCTGACCAGCCTCCAGGATCTGATCCGAGATGCATGGAGATCTTAAGGTGGTGGTCTGGAATGCAAATGGGGTTCGCCCCAGGCGCAATGATCTCCACTACTTCTCCACAGAAGAGGACGCCGTTGTCATCGTACTATGTGAGACTCGCCTACAACCGGGTCACGCCTTCACACTTCACACAGGACTTATCGCACCGTCATCGTACTATGTGAGACTCGCCTACAACCGGGTCACGCCTTCACACTTCACACAGGACTTATCGCACCGACCGGGTCCTAAGACCTAATAGGGGCGGTAATCCTAGTGGGTGGGACCAATGTGTTAGTGCACCGCAGGTTAACTAATAGAGATTTCCCCACTAACACAGTTTATTTTGAGTCCACATGTGTTTTCGTACAGCTTGGGGACTTGGAGGTTCTACTAGTCACAGCCCATGTTTTACCTACACATGTTCCTCGGGAACAAATCCTGTCCGACATGGACATTCTTTTTCAGCGTGCTGATCACGTCTTTGTTGCAGGTGATTTCAACGCAAAGCACAACTCATGGTCCCCAGGGACAAGGCTCATCGTCGTTTTATCGATACTCAGCTTAGTACTGACATCTTGGCACTTGCAGAGCCTGCTCACTACCCGGCCCATGCGTTTGCTGACGTGATTGATACAGTACTAACCAAGAATGTTCCTTTTCCTATAGTTGTTTGTTCTACGTAGGATCTCGTCAGATCACTGCCCGCTTCTGGTGACTGTCGCTGCTAGCCCTACTTCGAGCTTACTGCCCAACACTGCACGTGTCAGGGTTGACTGGGACAATTTTAAACAGCTGATCATGTAACGCATAACACAGTCCGTACCCCCTACCTCCCCGGAAGAATTGGATGGGCAGGTCAGCTCGTTGCACGACCTACTAACATTCTCTGTTTCAGATGCTTCCATCCCTGCTTCCCCAGAGCCGTCACGGGAGACCCTTCCATTCAGACTACGGAAGGAAATTGCCAAGAGGCGGAGTCTTCAAGCCCATTGGCAGTTCATTCTCTCTCCGGCAGCGAAGAACCTCTTCAACCGCCAGAACGACCATGTTAAAACTCTTTTGAATAATTTCAGTTCCGAGTCTTGGGATTCATATCTGCATACTCTGGATTTGCTGGACGGTAGTGCTTGGAAGGTAGTCAAGATACTCCCTAGTGAGAAGTGTTCCAGTGGCCTAGCCCACTCTGCTCTGAAAAAGCTGAAGCGTTTGCTGACACTATGGAGGATCAGTTCCAACCGAATCACGATGTTTGCGATGAAGATCATGCAAATATGATCGAGGATTACTACTTTGCAAAGTCACCGGATGCTGACGACGTCATCGAACCCTTCACTCTCAGAGAGGTGCAGGCCGCTGTCTCTGCAGTCAAGCCAAAGAAAGCCTCCGAGCGGGATCGGATTGGCGGCAGGGTCTTGCTTGATTAGCTAGTGGATGTTTTACTAACTTTGTTCAATTCCGTCCTCAAACTGCGCCACTCCCCTACCTAGTGGAAGCCGCGAAGATCATCCTCATTCCGAAGCCGGGGAAGGATCATCTCTTTCCGCAGAACTATCGCCTGATATCTCAGCTGCCGACCATCTCTAAAATTTCCGAGAACCTTTTTCTTTCCAGGTTGCAGCCTTATCTAGAGGACTACATCAGACCAGAGCAGTTCGGCTTCCAATGTGGTCATTCCACTAAGCTCCAGCTCGTTCGAGTTGATAACCACGAGAAGTTCTTGTACTCTGTTGCAACAGCTAGATGTAGTAAGGCGTTTGATTTCACAAGGTATAGCATGAAGGCTTCCTCTACAAGTTGAGCGAGTCTCCTGTGCCGGAGGCTACTGTACACTTGATTCGCTCTTATCTCTCAGGCAGATCCTTCAAGACATTCGTAGACGGCGAACTCTTCACACTGGGGCCGATACTTCCTGGAGTTCCCCAAGTATTGTATCTGGTATACACTAATGACTTTCTGACAATTCCAGGTGTGACTCTCTCGCTGTATGTTTATGATGCGTTTCTACACTGTAGTCTGTATTAGCGCAAATCCGGTTTATGTGACAATGTCTATGCAGAGTCAACTGGACTCGGTGATTCCTTGGCTGCAGAAATGGCGCATTAAAATAAATTCAGATACATCTGACTCCACCTGTTTCAGGAAAAGACGCAGAATGACACGCAGAGTCCCTCGTGCCGTGCCCTTGGAAGCCTACTGTCAAGTACCTCGGCATAACGCTGGACAGTCGACTCAACTTCAGGCAACACGTGCAGAACAAGGTCACCGAAGGAAAGCGAATCCAGGGCTGCCTCACCCTTGTTTGCATGGCGTAGTCCCTAGCCAGTAAAAGCTAAAGTGAGAATTTTTCTGTTGGTAGTGCCCACTGCTTGATGGGAGCTTGCCAGCAAATCCAGCAGGAAGAAATTGGAGACACTTCAGATATTTGACTCACGCATCAGCCATGGTACTCCACCATTCTAGGGTCAGCTGGCATCCCTACCCTAGACGTTTTCGCTAAACTATGTGCCTTTAAATTGTTTCAGGATGCACGTGACTCGGGTTATCCTCATTTAGCCGAGATCTACAGGAGACGGACCATCCCGGAAGACGATAGGCCTCGGCCTGCCGCCAACCTGGACGACCCACCACAGGTTTGTTCACATCGCGATTTCCACTAGCAACCACTCTAACTTGCATGCTTTCAATTTTTCTGTTTCAATGAGTGTTTAGTTTGCAGCTTGCAGCCATTAGGGAATTCTCTAGATGCTGCTAACGCTCCCCCCAGTGATGCATGTGGAGTGCCTCTGTCCGTTCACGGTACTGAGATATGTATGTGCATTACTATATGGTCTAAGCGGATAACTGATGTGCCTGTGTTCGGTCCAGAGTGACTTCCACGTGGGGGGGGGGGGGGAGGATGTTTTAGTGGGTAGTACTCATATTCTTGGTGAGTCCCACAGTATATCTCAGGAGAGAGTTCTGCATAAATGCATTTCATCCTGCCCCCCAAAAAAAGTGTTTCGATATTGCTTGGAGAGATATCCCGAATGTGACCAATTTTACTGCTCTCTGTGGATGAGAGTCCTGGCAGTGGGGAAGCGAGCATCGATATCGTAGCAGTTGACTCTTTTTACATGTTTAAGTAGGACTACACACAGCACAACTTTTTTTTAAAGCCTAGTGTAGTTTGAACACACAGTACAATACTGTACTACAGCTTATATTAGTTTTAAATGTTCCAAATACAGTAGGGCTATTATTACTTTACCTTGTATAGCAGTCAATAACATAACATGTAAAATTAAAATTGTTAGTTTTTAATGTTGTTTTCACTTATCTCTGACTATTCGGATTTTTGTTTTGATTATCCTGGTAGGGGTTTTGTTACTAATTAATCGGCGCTCTACTTACGAACAGCTAATCAAAAGTCAGCATTTGAATATCGCTAAAACACTTTCATGGCAGCACAGATTAATAAGTCCACAAGTTGATATTGTCCCTCTTTTGAGAGGCTAACAATTTTGTCTATTTCGACACAGCTAAATGGATTTCGAATGTACCTGTCATCGTGCTTGGGAAAATATTCGCTAAAAGAGGTTGCTGAACCAAGAAGGTGCTCGCTATTTTCTTCTTACCTGATGAGGCAAACTCGCGTCAAAGGGTCTGATAACTGTTGTAGACTTTGTATCAGCACTTGCTGGCGCATCTCACACTCCTTTGCCATAGCACTTCAACTTGGAACACATGTTTACGTAGTTTCCCTCTAAACTTAAGTTCAAAAGATTAAATTATTCAAATACATTAGCTAGATAGGCTGTGACCAAGATAAGTCAATAAAATAAATAACATACTTGTTATCAAGAAGAAAGATTAGTACCTCGTCTCTAAGCTCAAAAACCCTCCTCAAGATTTTACCTCGAGAGAGCCATTGCACTTCCATAGGAATATACTAACTTTTGTCTGTGCGGTAAAGCTTTGTAAACAAAACCAAATCGAGATCCCATCGGATTTAAGAGATATTAAACTATCTGCAGCCTTCATTTGAAGCCAAGAAGTCAAGTGTCTGCTGTAGAAGTGTCACAAGCCATCTTCCAGTCGACCAAGCGTGAACAAATTCACGTAACGCGTTTCACTTTTATATAGTGAGTTTATTGTTCCTGACTTCTTCTGCGTGACCTTGAACAAATAAATGCTCTTATATGGAGTTATGTTTAAACATACATTTTTGTTTAATTGTAGGTCAAAATTAGTGAGACAATATATAGGCCTATGGGAAACGTCTTACATCCACTTAAAGTAAGATTATCTGAAGGACATTTCTAAGTGTTGATAGAATTATACGTGGCGTTGATTATGAGATTTTGCGAAACGCAAAACAATTATTTGTAATAATTATGGTTCAAGATTAACTAACTGTCGCACCCATTTTTTTTAAAATAACAATTTCTTTTTTGTTTTTAGGGAAGATTTCGTAACGACTGAATTGTTCAAATGATACGTTACTAGATTATTAAAGTGTAACTTATGAGCAACTTATGAACTTACTCCTTCATTACCTACCTAATACCAATAACAGTAACATTAAAATTAACTCCTAAAGATTCTGCGTTTCGAGGAACAATTATTTAAAAAATATTGTATCGCATATCGCCAAGTCTTCTTGACTGTTCTTGCACTAAGGTAAAAACTGTTATTGTAAGCTAACCGTTATTGATAGAATATGTCAGATATTATCCTAAATATACTATAAGCATAATAAATACAACAATAATATGACACATAAAACAAGCAAGAAAATTAGAGAATTTTCAAGAGAGAAATCTTATATATATTGAGGGAAATTATATTGAAAGAGTGCAAATACAGACAAAAAGACAGAAAGAAGGTTAAATACCTTGGTGGTAATTCTAGACTACAAAATTAAGTTATCTTTAGGCATTAATTAGTACATCTGTAGATTTGTAACTAGAGAACTACAGGACTAATTTCGATAGCCTACATTTTTTCTATTTTATTCCATAGAACACTTCTTTTGGAAAGTTTGGACAAAATAGAAATTGATTTGTACCAAAAAGAAACTGAACAGTGGCAAGAGTACCTGCCTTCGAAAAATACCTGTGGTTGGAGTTATTTACCTCTAACCATGTAAACATATACAGTATTATATTATGAGAACAGTTCTATAAAAGCTCGTTTGTATAATATTTTTATATACTGTTGAATTAAGAAGAGTTATAAATAATAGATTTACTTATTTATGTTTATATGAAATTATTATTTGTTTGTAAATGTCCGTATTATTTATAATTAATTTCAAATTATTTAAGACACTTTCCATAATTATTTATCTTATAATTACAATTGTTTTCTCAATAAACATGACTCATTTTTTTAAAAGTGTATAAGACATTTTGTATCCTTTCAACAAAGTTCAGAGTGTGTAAAAACCCTAGAACTAGGATATATTCAAAAACAATATCTAACCTTTATTATAAAACGTAAATCTTTATATTCTACAATTTGTATCGAAATAATGCTTCCATAAAATTAATAATTAAATACATTCTTAAGTATTTAAATATATTCTACGTTCGCTCTTAGAGAAATATTTAAAACTAAGATAAATACAAAACACTACAAATTAAAGTTACCATAGAAATGATTCATTATTGGAAACTAACAATTACTTTCATACATCGATTATTTCTTAAACTTTAGGCCTATATTTTAGTTTTATTTGGTGAATATTTTATAAAATGAAGTCCTCTTAAGGCGACTGTCTTATTGTCTCTTCGGCTAATCTCGAGATCTACTGAATCGACTGAACTCCACTTTTTTTTAGGAAAGTTTAAGAGGAATACAAATTGTTTCATATCAAAATTGCGCAGAGCAATGACGATTTTTATGAAGCAAGTTTTCCAACACAAAAACGTTTGAACGTTCGTTAGCGCAGCATAAACCAAAAAAGATATATTAAAACATATACTGTTTGTTGATTTAATATGGAACTACGTTGATATATTTTGAAGTAGTGATAGCTAAAATTGGAAATTCTGTGTGTGTTTATTTGGTGATTAGGACCTCATTTAGACTTGCTTTGTGGGATAACACACGAAGGGGTCCTGAAAATCATTACTACTAGACTTTGTCGATCAATGCATTGTTTTAAAACTATCTTAGTGCAGATAATGTAACCATAATTAATGTGCATCTTAAAAGAATCATCTTATCATAAATGGGGGCTGGTTAAATCTAAAAACCATACATTTTTTACCTAGGATTTAGTTATTGACGATTTTTGCTCTTGTCTGAATTGAGATGATTTTCTTCAACACATTTATATAAACTGTTATTTTGATTTCAATTGATTGAATTTTTTACATTTTATGATTCCTAAAACCAAATAACAATAACCAATAATGGAAATAACAATTAATCAAAGTTAGATACCACTGTTTAAAACTTCACCGGGCCGTTATTTTTTAAAGACCAGTTATCGTTTTAAACGTGGATTGTAGGATTATTCTCCATCAAATCCTCGGGCCCAGGACTTTAAAAGTTTATGATTACCTAACTCTTGAGACTTCGTATATCCCTTATTTAAGTCGAGTCGGACAATATTTTTATTTGCAACAATTCTCGGTAGCAGGTCGTTTTCCTTTTAGACCCCGGCAAAGTCATTGATTTCATTCGGGAAGCAAATTTATGACCTAATCGAAAGTTTGTTTTATACAGAAAGCGAAAAACATTTTGTCGGACATATATTATTGGTCATTTCTGCGCGGCCGACACCCCGAACATGTCAAAGTTATGACGCCATAAAATTTAGCAGATAACCGCTGATTTTTTCAGAATCGTGTAATAAAATATTTATAAATAAGTGGTAACCTTGTCCGACAAAGTTGTTGGGGAATACTAGTTGTCGGACTCCCTAAAGTTGAGAGTTTCGTGCAACAACTCACTGAAGGCATATACTGTATCAGGGCTCTATAACAAGGGCTAAACCGTTTCTTTGATCTCGGCACTGTGCCGCCAGTTTCACTCTGACGTCACCATGCTGATACACGCTAGCTGGTAATTTTTCAGTAATGTGTGAGCAGTCGTTAACTCGCTGTTGTAACTCGATGGAAAGGCTTCAGTAAAATAAAATTTAGATATTCTTAATCTACATAAAGTACGGATTCTAACAGTATAAAAAACTTTTATTTTAATAGGTATTTCGAATTTTAATAATTGAAAATATTTGAGAATTATCACTGACTGACATGGAAAAGTTACTAAGCGAGGACATTTTTTATTTTTGGGTTACAAACAAACTTCCAGCGGGAAAGTTGTAGCCAATGAATTGATCTAAACTATCCAATTCACCGATTTATGATAAAATGATTACATCATTATGAAATCATTTTTTTAAATGAGCGCGAGGAGGTGCCTCGCCACGACTCCTGAAGTACAGTTGTTTGATACGGGAATAACGTTTATGTACATATTGTTATTTTAAGTAAATCACTTGTCCCCAGGTAATTATGCCAGCTAAAAAAAAGTAAGCATTTTATTTTAACATAAACTAATTATAATTTATAATTAATATTTGATATTATTGAAGAAACATTTAAGTACTCCGCAAATTAGATAACAATGAACAAATTATTTAAAAGACAGCATATTTCTTTGTTATAAAGCAATTATTTTAATTAAATATGAAGCTAATTTTTTTACGTAATTACGATTTTCTTTTTCCATCATTGATCTCTAATTTTATTTCTTTGAATGTACGTAATAATGATATTATTTTTTAAACGTTAACCTCCAACTTAACTTTTTGTGTCCACTTCAATAATATCAAATTTTAAATATAAATTATAATTAGTTTATGTTAAAATAAAATGATTACTTTTTTCTAGCTGGCATAATTACCTGGGGACAAGTGATTTACTATGTTACCTTAAAATAACAATATGTACATAAACGTTATTCCCGTATCAAACAACTGTACTTCAGGAGTCTCGGCGCGGCACCTCTTCGCGCTCATTTAAAAAACGATTTCATAATGATGTAATCATTTTATCACAAATCAGTGAATTGGATAGTTTAGATCAATTCATTGGCTACAACTTTCTCGCTACAAGTTTGTTTGTAACCCAAAAATAAAAATTTCCTCGCTCAGTAACTTTTCCATGTCAGTCAGTGATAATTCTCAAATATTTTCAATTATTAAAATTCGAAATACCTATTAAAATAAAAGTTTTTTATACTGTTAGAATCTTTACTTTATGTAGATTAAGAATATTTACATTTTATTTTACTGAAGCCATTCCATCGAGTTACAACAGCGAGTTAACGACTGCGTACACATAACTGAAATATTACCAGCTAGCGTGCATCAGCATGGTGACGTCATAGGCGATCGATACTGGGTCACGGTAAATGATCAAAATGGTATAGCCCTTGTTATAGAGCCCTGATATTGTATAGTCAAAAGCTGTATCGATCAACAATAATTCGACCACGCAGCTGAGATGCATCTCGACTTTGCTGCCTAGGATTTTGAACTACCTCAGCCGTCGACCTCGTAACAGATGCTGCCCCACGGTAAAATCTCCTCGTGGATTTGAACCACGTACTTTTATGGTATTTTACGTTTTAATCGATTTTGGGGGAACAAACGAGCTGTAAGGTCGTGTAAAAAAACAAAATGTGCAGAATAATCTATTATATTTATTTTTTACTTAAAACTCTATATAAGTTTCAATCTAATACGAAAAATCTCAAAACAAATTTACTTCCAGTATAAAAAGTGCTTCTGGTTGGATTTTTTGGGTAACGAACTCGTCCGAGCCACTTAGAAAACAAACGTATATGTTCCAAATTTGGTCCAATCGGAAGTAAATTGCGGCTGTTAGAGGGTGAACATTTATATATATAATTTTTAATGACTCCAAAACATGTTCTGGGGACCATGATCTATGGAAATTACCTAATAAACAAACAAAGGACTTTCAAATTTTTACATTTATAATTAAAGGTAAGAAGTAAGTAGTGAAATATTTGTGATGGAAATAAGTGGAAATCCACTTATATCCTTGTAGTGGATAACAGACTCAAGATTGCACGCAAGAAAAATGTCCAAAAAATCCTCTTCAGGATATAATGCAGTTTCCTTACAATAAATGTTTCCCGCAGGAGTGTTTTTGTTATATAGGTTTCGCCTATTTTGATAACGCTATTGGTCGCTTATATACAGTAGATTTTTTCTAATACAATTTGTCTTGATTTATTTCCTTTACTTTTAACCCAAAATATGCTTTGCTAATTGTGATATACTTTGTATTAACTAATTTTAGATCTAGAGAAAAATTAAAAAGTCCTTTTTAGTGAATTTATAACCAATTTTGTGATGTATATACCTAACAAATTTATTCTGGGGGGCAATGAGCGTTGCCAGTTACAAGTGGTGCAATATCCGGTTAAAAAATAGATTCAACGAATTAAATCCTTCAGGTAACTTTCACTTGAATATCCTATCAAAATGTCACTCATTCGTTGGTAAAAATTCTAAATAAAATCAAAAAAATTTACACAGAAACGTAACAATAGCTATTGGTACCGTAGCTAGATTTATTTAGATTTAACAGCTCTTTCCTTTTGAGTTACTACCCAAACAAGTTATCGAAACAAATAAGCAACCACATCGATACGTTTGTTTGGATGACCTTGATAAAATTGTATTTTTCAAACGGGGAACTGGTTTAAAGTCAAATATTAAATATTGCAATTGCATATTATTTGTTTGGTACAGTGCTTTGATTTTTCTAACTACTTATCCCATTAGAAGTAAAGTGTTAACAATGTCACTGCCTTTCGGGTGTATCGTAATTATTATTCAAAATGTGGCTAAAGCAGTATTTGAAAACTATAACAAAGTCTGAAACACGCGTTTTTGGGTGCCTTTTATTGGTCACACTGTTAGGGTTGTGCAAAACCACTCGAGTAAAAACATTAAATCCAGTGAACGGAGCCAACCTTCAGAAGGCCGCTCTTTTATATTACATTGGCAAAGCGCTCGAGCGCGACTTGAACATCGCTTGTGTTTACTTTCGTTTTTACTAATTCCGGTCTTATTTTTAGTTTCTGCCATGTGCGTACATTTAAATTTACAGAAAGCTCCAATTTATAGTTAGTAGCCTAGGTTACACAATTTACCCCAATGTTTTACTGCTATAAGGTGATTAGAATGAAAATCATGTTTTTCGTCTTGTTTATAAGCAAATATCTTTAATAAAAATACATAATTTAAAAAAATGTTCACCTACTTATTATAATTTAGATGCCCATGAATGATTACAAATTACAAAAGATTATGTTCAAAATTCGATGAAGATTAGTTATATTGAAGAGGATTGTGTGGGACAGTTTCGTCCTGGTATTGCACACCCTTAAACATATCATCACAATAAGTACTATTTGATTTGAATAATAACAAACAAAAAAACAACTAAATTTGATTAAAGTACAACCTGTAACACTTGTAATAAGAAAAATAAAATAAATAGACGGTACCAGGAACTGGCACATACTTTCTCACAAACATATTTAAATTATTAAACAGATTCACTGTGACTTGTAGGGTGGGGTAGGAGAGGTGATTTTTTATTAAAGTTGGAGATTAACTAATAAATAATATTATTATTATTATTATCTAGAGAGAAAACTATTCGATCGATTTCGAACAAATTTGCACCCAACACGTCAATTAGGTCTTTATAGATGCACGAAAAAAGGTTTTGAAAAATTTTGAAAAACAACCTCATTTATGGCCAAAAAAACCCCAAAAATCAGTTATTATTATTATTATTATTAGCTAAACGAGAATTTTTAGAAAGATGCGGTTTTTTGCATATGGTAGGGCACTTTAAAGGCTACAAATAAGCAAATTTTTTTCAAAATTGTTAGAACAGTTTTTTATAAAAAAATAATAACTGATTTTTTTGAGAATTTTGGCCAAAAAGGGGGTTGTTTTTCAAAAAATTTCAAAACCCTTTTTCGTGCATCTATACAGGCCTACTTGAAATGTCTGGTGCAAATTTGTTTGAAATCGATCCAATATTTTTCGCCATTTTGCCAAAAAAACCCCAAAAATCAGTTATTATTATTATTTTTAGCTTAACGAGAACTTTTAGAAAGATGCCGTTTTTTGCATATGGTAGGGCACTTTAAAGGCTACAAATAAGCCAAATTTTATCAAAATCGTTAGTGCCGTTTTTTTTATAAAAAAAATAACTGATTTTTTGGAGGTTTTTTGGCTAAAAGGGGGGTTGTTTTTCAAAAATGTTCAAAAACCTTTTTCGTGCATCTATACAGGCCTACTTGAAATGTCTGGTGCCAATTTTTTTGAAATCGATCGAATAGTTTTCGCCATTTCGCCAAAAAAAACACAAAATAAGATATTATTATTATTTTTAGCTTAACGAGAATTTTTAGAAAGATGCGGGTTTTTGCATATGGTAGGGTACTATAAAGGCTACAAATAAGCCAAATTTTATCAAGATCGTTGGAGCCGTTTTTTTATAAAAAAAATAACTGATTTTTTGGAGGTTTTTTGGCTAAAAGGGGGGTTGTTTTTCAAAAATGTTCAAAACCCTTTTTCGTGCATCTATACAGGCCTACTTGACATGTCTGGTGCAAATTTGTTTGAAATCGATCGAATAGTTTTCGCCATTTCACCAAAAAAACCCCCAAAAATCTATTATTATTATTATTATTAGCTAAACGATAATTTTTAGAAAGATTCGGTTTTTTGCATATGGTAGGGCACATTAAAGGCTACAAATAAGCCAAATTTTATCAAAATCGTTAGAGCCGTTTTTTTATAAAAAAATAATAACTGTTTTTTGGAGGTTTTTTGGCCAAAAAGAGGGTTGTTTTTCAAAATTTTTCAAAACCCTTTTTCGTGCATCTATACAGGCCTACTTGACATGTCTGGTGCAAATTTGGTTGAAATCGATAGAATAGTTTTTTCTCTAGCTTTGTATACATACAGACATACATACATACAGACATACATACAGACAGACATTTTGTAAAAACCACTTTTTTGGACTCAGGGGGTCCCAAAACGGATATTTCCACAAAAATAGATGCACGTAAAACGGTTTTAAATTTTTTTGAAAAACAACCCTCTTTTTTGCAAAAACCCCCAAAAATCAGTTATTATTTTTTTATAAAAAAAACCGCTTTAACGATTTTGATAAAATTTGGCTTATTTGTAGCCTTTAATGTACCCTACCATATGCAAAAAACGCATCTTTCTAAAAATTCTCGTTTAGCTAAAAATAATAATAATAACTGATTTTGGGGTTTTTTTTGGCGAAATGGCGACAACTATTCGATCGATTTCAAACAAATTTGCACCAGACATGTCCAGTAGGCCTGTATAGATGCACGAAAAAAGGTTTGGACAATTTTTGAAAAACAACCCCTTTTTGGCCAAAAAACCCCCAAAAAATCAGTTATTATTTTTTTATAAAAAAACGGCTCTAACGATTTTGATAAAATTTTGCATATTTGTAGCCTTTAAAGTGCCCTACCATATGCAAAAAACCGAATCTTTTTAAAAATTCTCGTTTAGCTAATAATAATAATAATAATAACAGATTTTTGGGGGTTTTTTGGCCATAAAGGGGGTTGTTTTTCAAAATCTTTTTTCGTGCATCTATAAAGACCTAATTGATGTGTTTGGTGCAAATTTGTTCGAAATCGATCGAATAGTTTTCTCTCTAGATAATAATAATAGGCCTAATATTTATTAGTTAATCTCCAACTTTAATAAAAAATCACCTCTCCTACCCCACCCTACAAGTCACAGTGAATCTGTTTAATAATTTAAATATGTTTGTGAGAAAGTATGTGCCAGTTCCTGGTACCGTTTATTTGATTAATTTTGCCATCCTATATTTTTAATTATGTTGTGGACCAGTGCTCAAACATTAAATTTTATTGAGGACTTACATTCTAATCGGTGTTTATGGGACCCGTCTTTCGCGGAATACAGAAATCGGGAAATAAAAAATAAAGATTTGTTATCATTGGCTACCAAATATCAAGTATCATCTGCAGAAATTGAAAAAATAATTAGAGTAGAGTCTCTAAAATTTGATTTCCTTCTTGAGATTTGACCCCCAACTTTATTCAAAATAATTTCAAATTCGGTTGGCGACATTCGAAGAAAGTTTTTAAATTCCATCCTAATTTCCAATTTTAAACTGTCCAAAAGTTCACACGCATACTGGTTCTCTTGTGAAATAATTTTCGGACCCACCATCGTTTTGGCCGTTTTCTTTTTAAATTTGAATTAATTAAACAAAAAGGGATATAGAAATCCCCGCCAAGTACGGGCTCCTCTGCCATTGTATGGGCAAGGACTGACGCAAATGAATCTTACTGTGGTGGACATGATTCATTTGAATCGGGTTTGAGTCCGACCAGAGTCTAAAAATGAATCTACGCAGCTCGGATTCAGAGTCGCAACATGAGTCGACTCAAAGAGTCCCAGTCCGTACTAGCATTAATGGTCGTATTGTGCAGTCGCTGACTTTTCGCTAGATCCTTTTTAAAAATTTCCTCTCCGTATTGCAATGTATCCTATCTCTTAATGGTGGAGCTAAGAAACACATAGTTGACATCAGAGTTTTATTCATATCGCTTGTACTGTTAAAAATTATTATTTAAGATTATTTCATTGCTAAAACTTCTTCAGCTTACAGTTTTAGTTTATCTTTAACGATTTAGTCAGCGTATGCCATAATCGAACGGCAGGTATTCACAAAAATGTTTTCATTTCTCACTGAAAAGTTTTACAGTTTGAATAAGCGCAATGAAAATAGTCAACGTGTGACGCAACAAATAGCCATACAATTCGACTCAATGAGATGAGTCAACTTTGAGTAGGCTGACCGTCTGCTATTGTATTAGTAAGACGATCGAGCGTGACTAAAATATAGCTTATAAGAATTTACTTTTTAACAACGCTGGTATTATTTTTTTTTTATTTTAGCAATATGGCCTACATTGAACAGTCAATTTGGCAGGAAACATCAACCCCTATAAAAGCGAGTGTATGTCCGTACTTCACCCATCATCTGTAATGCTTAAACAAAATCCAGGGTATATTACACTTTGGAGTTATGTTTACAACTTCAATCATTATAATTTCTTGTGAAGTTGATTTTTTTTTTTAATATGAGTTATAGAACTAATGTATACTATAATGTGAAATAAGATCTACTTTGAAGTTATAAAATGTACTTAAATGTACCTTTTATCATCAATGTATTCGTTTATACAAATTTAAAGAAGAAATACCTATTAGTTAACTTCCTGAACATACGTACATATAACGCAAAAACATATTCGATTATTAATTTCTTCACTATAATATTAATAACTTCTAAATCACTTGATCTGTCAATATGAAATAAAAGCAATTAAAAGAAAATATTTTTATCTTTCTTTAAATATATAATAAAGTATATAAATAAATAGTTTTAACAAATAGGCCTACAGTTTTATAATCCTTAGAATTGTACACATTTACCGAGCTAAACATCCCCATCAGCATAATATAGTTTAGGTAGGCCTAAATAAAGTCTGTTGTTGTCTGTTTAAGAAGGTTTTTTGTACGATGTATTTCCGATGTGTATCTATTTAATCTGCCTGTGATTTTTCACAGGGGCTTATTAGTAAATGCATAATTTTATTAGTAGATTGTATAGTCGTACAATGATTTTTGTTTTAAAGTACCGGTAATTCATGGTTTAGTTTTGTTTGTAAACAATCTTTGAGGCAAACTTGTAATTTAACATGTTTGTAGTCTAAAAATAATTGTTTAGTTGTTCATGAATTGTCCTTCAAATTACAATTGTTTATATTTTAAATTCAAAGAAAGGTACGAAAAACTTATGGAATTGTTTTGTCCTGGTGTTTGCACATCCTTAAAATGACGACAATACTAAAAACTCCAGTAAAGGTTTGAACAAAATCGGATAAGTGGATTTTCATTTAAATCGTACACCAAAAAGTCAGTTTCCTCTTTTAATTCTGGGTGTCCCATAAGTAAAGTGCCAAACTTGGTTTGACGGATTGAGTTCAAATTTGACATGAGGTTTAACCTAACTATTATATATCTCAAGAAAAATAAGCGATTAAATCCAATCATGAGTTTCAAAATTTCAAACCTATTTCATGCGGCTGTTTGAAAACTACAAACCTAAATTACTCAAAAATCGTACATTTTATCAAAAAATGTCAAGATACATTTTTTGTAGCCCTTTTGATTCCCTATCGGTTGGTGTATCTGTCAAAACAATAGGATGAAGGAAAATAGTTAAAATTCTCTGAATATCTATAACATGCTTTAAGTTAATAATTTGGAACTGATAAAACTACAGCTTAAATCTTTTGTAATTACAATTAATTTATAAACTAAGTTCGGAAATTTTAAATCTGAATCAAAGAACTTAAAATAATGTAGGAAGTGGATTAGTGATTATGGGTACAAAAAGTATAACTTATTGTTTGTTTCCCAAAAGGTTGTTTAACAAATAAAAAATGTCGTCTCAAGTTTTAATACACGTAAGTTCCATTGATTCTTAAATGAGTGTATTTATAAAAAATTCTCAAGGATAAAATAGAGGCAATTCCAGAATGTAACATGATTATTACATTCCATAATATCAGACAAGAAACAAAATTCTTAAAATGATTTGCATTTTAAACGAATATTGAAAAATTATGCACATTTTGTAATGAAGCATTTCATTTTTGACGAACAATAACTGCTTTAGACGTCATTTGTATAAAATTCCTTCTCTAATGGTTATTGAAATAAAAACCTCACCTCTAAATCAATTATAAATAGTTTATTGTAAATAACAAAACAAGTAACAAAATATTAACTGAAAGTGAGCAATAACAAATACTGACTAGTTATATACAATATAATAACAATATATTCGTATAAATAAGTCTTAATATTATAATATGCGCATGCGACTACAACCCCTCACAAAAATGTTATATAAAACATTTTATATCTATCGGGGTACAAAAATAAAATAAAGTAGAGTTAATACTAAGCAAGGTCAATAAATTGCATAGTTACATTTGGCTGCACTTAATTCTAAGTTCTAATGTGTATTTATAGAGATCTTCTCAAAATCTTTGCTTATACCAACTGTTAACCATGTACTTATAATAGTATTTATGCGATGGCTTGAACTTGTTGAACGATAGGCACAGGAACGACTAAGGCCACTGCATTTTTATCTACCAGTTCAACCGGCTGTATAACTGTTGCTTCGCTTTTAGGAATTGAGTCTTGCCTGTCAAGATGGTCGTGATGGCCACCGTGACCTCCTCCTCCGTGTTCTCCGCCTCCTCCACCACCCCCACCACCAGCACCGTCAGTGCCATCGTGATAATGCCCGTGTTGGTGTTGGCCTTGATGTTGATGGCCATGTCCGAATTCACCGCCGTGAGCATGAGCATGGGATGCAGTACCTTGATGTTGATGACCATGTCCGAATTCACCACCATGGCCATGAGAATGAGAAGCAGTACCTTGATGTTGATGACCATGTCCGAATTCTCCTCCATGTGCGTGCGAATGCGATGCACCTCCTTGGTGTTTATGACCATGCCCAAAGTCACCACCATGTTGATGGCCATGTCCAAATTCTCCACCATGTGCATGAGAGTGTGATGCAGACCCATGGTGCTTATGTCCATGTCCAAAATCTCCTCCATGTTGATGTCCATGTCCGAATTCTCCTCCGTGTTGATGAGAATGTGATGCACTTCCTTGATGTTTATGTCCATGTCCAAAATCTCCACCATGTTGATGGCCGTGTCCAAATTCTCCCCCATGTGCGTGAGAGTGGGATGCCGAACCGTGATGTTTATGCCCATGTCCAAAATCTCCACCGTGTTGATGTCCGTGACCAAATTCTCCTCCATGTTGATGAGAATGTGATGCGCTTCCATGATGTTTATGTCCATGTCCAAAATCACCACCATGTTGATGGCCATGTCCAAATTCCCCACCATGGGCGTGAGAATGTGATGCTGAACCATGGTGCTTATGACCATGCCCAAAATCTCCACCATGTTGGTGACCATGTCCAAAATCTCCACCATGAGCGTGAGAGTGGGATGCCGAACCGTGATGTTTGTGTCCATGTCCAAAATCACCACCATGTTGATGCCCGTGACCGAATTCTCCTCCATGTTGGTGTGAATGGGATGCTGTTCCGTGATGTTTGTGGCCGTGTCCAAAATCTCCACCATGTGCATGAGAGTGCGATGCAGTACCATGATGTTTGTGTCCATGTCCGAAATCACCGCCATGTTGATGACCGTGGCCGAATTCCCCACCGTGTTGGTGAGAATGTGATGCGGTTCCGTGGTGTTTGTGACCATGTCCAAAATCTCCACCGTGTTTATGCCCATGACCAAAAGCTCCACCATGAGCGTGAGAGTGTGATGCAGTGCCATGGTGTTTATGCCCGTGTCCAAAATTACCTCCATGCGCGTGTGAATGTGATGCCGAACCATGGTGTTTATGCCCGTGTCCAAAATCTCCTCCATGATGATGAGTATGAGTAGCACCGCCATGGTGTTTGTGGCCATGATCAAATCCTCCACTATGATGATGGTGGTGAACGAAGGCTTCAGCTGCTACACTGTCGTGGACTTCATTTTTTGCTTCTGCTTCGGGCGCTAGAGGACTAAACAAAACAAGTTATTGATTTTTACTACTAAATCTTTTATCTTTCTTGAAAATGAGTAAGTAAAAGTTGCTAAATGTTTACTAAAACATAGTTCTATTTATGCCTTTCAGAATATCTTCTTCTATTTATATTTCCATACCTTCAATCAAATATATTCAAACAAAGAATCTACATCGATTTAACTATACAAAGTAAAGATTAACTATCCTATTAAAGAAAAACAACAATGAAATTGTTACCAATAATTGCATATTGGCGGTGGTTCCCATTTTCACATATGCATTTAATTTGTTCTAACATAGAAGTAGAGCTGGGTCTACTCTTGTTTTAAATGTTAACCGTTATTTAAACTCAAAGCACTTTCGGAAAACTTGTATTTTCCATTTTTTTATTGGTGATCAAAAAGTCTTTATTATATAAACGTTTTATTTATACAAATATGGTAATGCTAAGTATTAAAATAACTTAAAATAGTTAATGTATTAAAGATTTATCCTTTATAAATCAGCTCCCAATTTTAGAAACATCCAATTAATCTATAAAAAATTTAATAAATTTAAAATGGCAAGGTTGATCAAGTTTTACCTTTTGGAAGGTAAAGAAACAGTTTTTTGCATTGAAATTACTTTTTCCTACAGCTGCTTAACAAAGTGCGTTTTTGCACACTTACATCAGTTCGCAAACTACATGTGCAAAGTTTACTTATTAGTCAAGCACAATAAACAGTAACTCCTTTGCTGCGCCTCAGACGTCAAATGTTTATTTCGTGCGACAACTCAACATTGCACCATTAATAACTGTTAGTTTAGTTTTCAAAGCAGTGTAAAATTTGATATTTTACAAAATTACCTGATTGTATCTCCTCTGCTCCATTGCATGCATACGGCAAGTAAGAGGGCTGTCAGCCCTGGTGAAAACTAAACATTAAACAACAATGATTAAAAATTTATTGAAATTCGGTACACTGAATAATAAGACCTTATGATTTAGACCTAACAGTCCATGCCATCCTTATATTTCTTTTATATTATACTTCATATGGTTCCTAAGAAAGGCGCCATCTATTAACAATCTGTTTAACTAACATGACAGCTGTTAATTAGATTGTTTACTTTCTACGTGCAAATTAAATCAACGAAAATCGTTTTACATTTTTATAAACTGTTATTATTTATAAACCAACGTAAATAAATAAACATAATTAACTTAATTAAATCAACGTATTAAATCAGGTAAGTGTATATATTCGCACGGGTCAGCTCGTGTATCATAATTCATTTCTTCACAAAAAAAAAAAAAAAAAAAAAAAAAAAAACACGATAACAAATAAACTTTTAATTTGTCCTCCAATTTTGATAATCTTATTTAAAATGTATTTTGAGACAGTGGTTATAAACTAGTAATTTCTTTTGACTTACATCAGTTAGGCCACAATTTTAGAAATTTACATTTTTATAAACGTAGTAAATTAAACTGACTTTCCAAACACAACGTAGCTTACAACCCTAACTTAAATTTCGACGAAAATAAAATGAAATACGTGTATTGCTTACAGAAAAACAAACTCGTTGTAAGGAGTTTATTTATAAAGTACAAAAAGAACGTGTAAGCTACAATAAACATAACAAAAGCTTATATAATTAATAATAATAAACAAAAAACAAAGTTTAATTATAAAAATAAACATAGAACAGTCTAATTCCTTCTTTTTTTCAGCGCAGCCTTCACAAATTTAAAAATCAAACTGTTCATGATAAAATAATTTACCTCAATTTTATATAATCTGTCTCACAGAAAAGGAAATATTATTACCTTTATCACAGTTTTACCAACTGTCAAAAAGATTTAGTATTATTCTACAACTACCGTAAGTCATTATATAATATGTAAATAAAACTCTCTCCGGACGAACACCACAATAAGTAGGGAAGCTAGGGAGAGGTTATTCAGATAGGGAAAGAAGAATGGGACAAAGCAAACACCTGAAGGTTGACGCACAGACTTATAAGTGATATGGGATTGTGGATAAATGGCGAAATCAATTTCTATGTGACGCAATCAAGCGCTTAGAGGACCTCTGAAAATTTAAAGTAGCATGTGTAATAGCTGTGGACAAGAAGATGATGTGGAGCACATCCTGTTTAATGTGTTCAATTGTAAAGGCGGGAAGTCGCAAAAAGAAGAGCAACAAAGCGTGTTAGAAGAGGAGGTAATTTCGAAAAAAATAATATCGCTCATGTTGCAAAGTAGGGAAAAGTGGGAAAGAATTGAAAGGTATATCATGGTGGTGATGAGGTGGAAGGAAAAACTACTAAGAAGCATGTAAGCATTTAAAAGAGAAACGATTACTTTAAACAGTAGGATGAAAGGGGCCCGGTTGTTCAGGAAGTGATACTGTCAGGTGATAACCATGTCCAACTAATGAAGGCAAGAAAAAGAGGTGTTGTTTTTAGTGAGTCGGCACGAGATCCAATTTCGCATAACCTTGCTGTGCGAACCCGGCAGGGTATTTAAAAAGTAAATACTTTTCCCTCAAATAACTAACAATTTTTAAAATTTCACATTCGAAACGTTTAAAAGTTCAGTGACATATACATGTACAAAAGAATTATATATGTAAAGATAATGATTTAGAAATAAAAGTATGCAATATTTATGTTTGTTTACAAAATTGTATGTACTTACTCCACTTTCGGAATGAAGTCAAAGATATGTAGGCTGAATTTATTACACAGAGTAAAAGTGTTGTAAAGGATATAGGGGATAACTCAGTTCATATTCAACATACAAATTCGAACGGTCCATTATCCTTTTTTCCAAAACTCTCTAAGCTATCTACAAAGTGTGAAAAGTGTTTTGGAAAATATAGGCCGTTCCAAAATTGTAACAACTATTTTTCTGATTATTTAAAAATGTTGAAGTAAATTTAGTATGCAACTAGTAAGCCCCGTGAAAAATCACAGGCAGATTAATTAGAAACACATCAGAAATACATCATTTAAAAACATACTATTTAAAAACAACAGACTTTATCTAAGCCTACCTATGTTGGCGGGGATTTTTAACTTGGTAAATATGTACAATTTATAAGGATTATAAAACTGTAATCCTAGTTGTTAAAATTGTGTGTTTATATACGTTATTATTTATTTAAAAAAAGATAAAATTATTATCTTTTCATTGCTATATATTTCTTATTGATAGATCAAATTATTTAGAAGGTATTAATATTATAGTGAAAAAATTAATAATCGAATATGTTTATATGTTACCGTATACGAAGATGCACGAATGTTTCCGAAGTTAAACTAATAGGTATTTCTTCTTTAAATTTGTATAAACAAATATATTATATTGATGATAAAAGGTTGTATTTACAGTTTATAATCCCAAAGCAATTTTTACAACGTTTATTATAGCATACATTAGTTTTATAACTCATATTTAAAAAATAATCAACTTCACAAGAAATTATAACAATTTAAGTTGTAAACATAACCCCAAACTATAATCTTCTTTGGGTTTGTTTAAATATTACAGATGACGGGTGAAATCAGCTATTATATTATATGTACTCACGTACGTACGGTTGGTGTAGGTCGTACACTCGATTTTATAGAAGTTGATTACAGATGAAGGGTGAAATGAGTATATTATATGATACTCACGAACGTTCGTATGTATGTACATGGACTTACACTCGCTTGTATATGAATTGGTATTCTAATAGCCCCCAGAGAAGAATAAGTAAGTTATTTTTAATGCCCATCATTAATAATTAAAATAACATGCACTTTCAAAATAATTGTGCTCTAAATATTAGCTATTATTTCTAATTTTGATTTATAGTGTTTTAATTTATATTAAGAATTTTATAAAGGAAAGCCGAAACCGAATATAATTTTACTACTTTCTAGTAATCGTAGATGATACGTAGTACTTGTCAAAACAATCAAGCCAACCTTAATTTATAGATTACAAAATTAGAAATATTAAAATTTTTATAATACAACTTTGAATGTCCATAACTTTGTTATTATCGGTAATAGACAGTCTAACTAAACGTCTATTGACGTTATTTTTACACAAATAAGTTCAATTAGTTATCAATCTATTTCATGAATATCGAAAAAATGTAAATCTATAAAGTTTTAATTTAAAATGCCTATTTATTACACCTATACGATAAATTAGAAGTACTAAATTTAATCAGAGACATTCCTCCTTTTGTTCCCACCCAATTAATTACACATTTATTTTTCTCTTACGTTTCACACCATGAAAACTGTGATCAGTTTATGACCTTTCTCAAATACTCAATAAAAAAACAATATGAACAATTAATATCAGTCAGTTCAGAATGTGCATTTCTGCTAACAACAAAAATGTTATACAATATTTTAAAATGAAAAACGAAAGTAGTTTTTACAATGAACACAGAATCAACAGCATATAGAGAGAAAATATCTTGAGTAGAAACAGAAACAAATGAGATTTCTGTATCTATGTACTGTATGTACTTAGGGGATTCTCCTTTTTAAAAAGGCTAAAAATTTTCAAAATTTCATATTTTTTATTTCAGCATATTCTTATTCTTTTGAATATTTTAAGTTTTGTTGAGTTTTCAAGCAGAAAATGCTTTATACAGCAGTGCATAATGGCGACTGTCATCCTTGCTATATTTGTAACTTTACTCTAAAGCTTGTGTAGGGCATATGATAAAAATGTGTAACATAACATTTGATTTTTCTTGTTTTCATTTGTCATATAATGTCTAAAATTATTCTTATAACTAATAAAAACTCTAAACTTTGGTTTTCATTCGATTCAAACCAAACTAAACTAAGTACATTTTTTAACGTTTTGCTACACAAAATTTGATACAAATGAAAAACAGCTTCATCCAAAGAGTTGGAAATTTTACCCGGTATATTCTTTAAGGATGCAATGCAAATATTATCGTTTGCCAAATATTTAGTAATACTTTTATTTTTACATTTTAAATAATATATTTTCTTGAAAATTAGGATATAAAAAAATTTCTGACGATACAGCAATATAAAGATAAAATAATGAAATACATAACTTTTTATTTATATCAATATCTACAAAAAGATACCAAGATCAAAATCTCTGGTCAAAGGGTTTTAAAGATAAACAGTGTCCAGCTTGGACTGTCCGAATCTTTACGGGGTTATTTGTCAGCTAAAAAGCAAATAGTACAATATAACATGTGTCCTACCTTGATCTGCTTTCTGTCTGTCCGTCTGTCTATGATTTTTACAAATACCTTAATATCTCAGAAACGGTTTCAAGGTATAATCCTGAAACTGGGTATGAATACTCATCTGCACAGGGTACATTTTACTTAAACATTTTGTTTTCCTGTACCAATCCGTTTCAGAATAGCGACAGTTGAAAATTTTCAAAGTTAAATATCTAGAAAATTAAACATCTTGAACCGTTTCTGAGATATTAAGGTATTTGTAAAAACCGCATACAGACAGAAAACAGATCAAGATTACACATGTTATATTGTATTATTTGCTTGTATTTAGCTGACAAATAATCCCGTAAAATTTCGGACAGTCAAACCTGGACACTCTATATAAATGTTTAAAAAGTGTTAATAGGTAGTTAATGTATTAAAACATGTGGTATTCAAATTTTTTGAAACATGTAGTTCATATTATTACACTTTAAGGAAATTAAAAATGTTCCTTTTTTAACAGAGAGTCTCCTTAAGGCAGTGGAATATTAAAGTAAAGTCAGAAGATAGATTCCATTCAATAAAATCGACATTGGAAATTGAATTGTGAACTAGTAATGAATTGTTTATGTATTTCCATTCACTGCCATTCTTTTAGCAATTTTTTTCTACAATTAATTCTAAATCATCAGATGAAAAATAGACTGATTATAAACTAAAACAAGATGTTTTTTAAATATTTCTTTGGCATACACACAGATAAACTTGCAAAATTTGAAAACATGCAACGAAAATAATTATTAATATTTCCTCCGAATTCCATTCCTTACCATTGTAGACAGGACTATTAATTCTTCCAATGTGCTGTCTGCAGTGTTGAACAAGTTAGTGATGGTGTCCAGTTATGTGTTTTCCGTATATATAGAAAAGTGAGCGACACGATGTAGTAACAGTTTTGCTGCGCCTGTCTCCATTTCATGCAGTTCCGGAAAAACAAAACATTCCTTTCTCTTATTTAAAGTTATTAAATTAAATATGAGTTGGTTTTGTGCAATACTGATTTTAAAGGTCCAGCCTAGGTCTTCGTGAAACTTCGCATCAAACACGGGGCGCAAATTTGCCAAGATGGCGAAATCGAGATTTTCCAAACTCTCTGAAACAAACACTAGAAGGTATTTTTCATGTTTTTAAGACTCTTGTGAATACTCTTTTTTTTTTAAATTTTAAATAGGGGTCGAAGTTTATACGTTTTTAATGTTATAAGGGTATTCAAGTATTAATTACTATTTGAAAATATAATATACTTAACTTTAATCACAACCAGCGATGATTTTATAATTTCTAAGGTCTGTGCAATAAACCGTTGTGTCCATCTGTCTATCAGTTACAGAATATTTTCTTCTGATTTTTTATGACAGTATAGGATATGTATAATGTCTGCTATAATATAAGATGTGTGTATAAGATAATGTCTGCTATAAGATAAGATGTCTGTATAAGATACTGTCTGCCATAAGATAATGTCTGCTATAAGATAAAATAATGTCTGCTATAAGGTAAGATGTCTGTACAAGATACTGTCTGCTATAAGATAATATAATGTCTGCTATAAGGTAAGATGTATGTATAAGATACTGTCTGCTATAAAATAATGTCTGCTATAAGATAAGATAATGTCTGCTATAAGGTAAGATGTCTGTACAAGATAATGTCTGCTATAAGGTAAGATGTCTGTACAAGATAATGTCTGCTATAAGATAAGATAATGTCTTCTGTAAGATAAGATAATGTATGCTTTAAGATAAGATAATTCGACCACGCAGCTGGACCGCTGACGTGAGTTGAGCAAATTTCCAAAATTATGTTTACATGCCTATGTTTTAGGGTTTCAACCAACAATTTGGGAAATAGGTCTACTCACGAAGGCGTTGATCAGCTGTCTGTGTGTACGCAATATATTAGTAGAATTTGTTTGCGCCTAGTGGCCTCGCGAGTTTGCACACCACTTGGCTTCGAACAGGGTACTGTTATGGTATTTTACGTTTTGGTCGATTTTGGGGGAACCAAGCGAGCTATAAGGTCGCGTAAAAAAACAAAATGTGCAGAATAACATCCTACATTTATATTTTAGAAAAAACTGTAAACAAATTCCATTCTCGTAGTAAAAATCTCAAAAAAAGTTACTTCCGGTCAAAAAACGTACTTCCGGTTGTAGGATTTTTTTGGCTAACGAACTCGTCCGAGCCACATGGACAACCAACACGTGGTCGTGTTCTAAATTTGGACCAAATCGGACTTAAAATGCGGCCGCTAGAGTGCGAACACATATATACATATATATATATATGTATATATGTGTTCGCATGACACCCCAAAACGTGTTCTGGGGAGCATGATCGGTGCTCATTTGCTACTCCCGACCTTGGGTCTCACTATAAGGATAGCATGAATAAAATCTGCGTAATTCGACTGTTAAACTAGATATTAAAGTTCTTTGCATTTAACGAAATTGTAATAGTATCAACTTTATTACATAGTTTATCCATTTATTTATGCAAAATAAAAAATCATTTAGTAGAGACCATTTGTAGGTTTTTCTTTTAAAAAAATCTAAAATTTTTAATTAGATTAACTTATAACACAAGCGGGAGGTTCTTTTTTAATAAATTCGATAGCCTTGAATATGCAGGGTGACCCATATTGTCCCAAACTTCACCAGGCTAATTAATTAGTTCTGGTTTTTTATAGAAAAGTAAAAAAGTTAGGTAACAAAAATTTTATGTACACAAAATTTTAGGTCAATATCTTCTCTATTTCCAAAGATATTTAACAAATTACTTAACAAAACAGGAATAGAAGCTTGTTCTTTGTATGACGCGTCATTGGAACCTACGACGTAGTACAAGTGAGAACATTCTGTATAATAAAATAGTCAGTGTCCAGCCAATATCCAAATATTCAAATTTCATTAAGTGTTTAGTAAAAAAAAGAAATGGTGGATGATTCGAAAACTAAACATTCCGGACCTATGTTTATTGTAACTTTTTTCTTATTTTCACCTATAGTGAAGCTTGGGAAAATATTTTCTCTATTTAGTTTACTTAGTTACCCTCAATAAACAGTAAAATGTTTGATTCGTGCGACAAACTCAATTTTGCACTCTTGATACACAAATAACTATAGCCTACAAACATACAACTATATTTTCAACTATAACTAACTAGCTTGTGTGATATAAAAACTGCTCCTTCTCCTTAAATATTTACAGAGAAGAATACAGTATATGTTCTTGCGTGTTTCACACCATACTCGCTCTTTTCCCGCTAGCGATATAAAGGTTACACAGGTTCGTGGCGTCTCAGTGCCGTATTGGATCCGTGTTTCCGTATCAGGGAAAAACAATATTCTTCTGCGGATTTGAATAGAGAGGTTTCCCACACGTCCGGCGCGTGTCGGTATCGGTGTTGTCAGTGCTGTTTCAGAATAGCTTCCGTACTTTTTTAATTAATTCCCAACGATATTTTTAGAATTTCACTGACGTGACTTTTCGTTTATTTACAATGAATGACAAACAACTAATTGAATGTGTCAAGAAATATCAGATTTTATACTATCTATTTAGTCATAAATCCTTATATATAATTCTGTAAGCAAAATTTTAGATTCAAAATTGTGGGAATTTGGTAAATCGGAGGATGATGGGAGAGGTGACAAATTAAAGGTATCGATTCAAGGAACGAGGGAAAAATATAAGTTTTTTCTAAAATTAAAAACTAAGGGGTTTTAGAGATCCCCGAAAAACGAAAAATCCCCATAAGAAATACATGAGAATTTAAAAACAAAAAACAGCTGTTCTGCAGTTTACATTTGGTATTAAATAAATTAATTAAAAACATAAAACAGCTGCTCTGAAGTTTACATTAAACAATTTTTGGTATTAATAAATAAATTAATTAAAAACATAAAACAGCTGTTCTGTAAAATAATATGACAGTTAAAGTCAATTATATTTTTAAATAAGATCTGCTACTTATTATCCTATAAAAGATACACGTTGACACACACATAGAGAAACCTTGTAAGTGTGATTTTTGTTAGGTTGTATGGCTGTTCTCCTCATAGGTTGTAACTCTTCATACATTTATACTAATATCATAAAGAGGTAAAGTTTGTTTGTTTGTATGTAGGGGGTAATCTCTGGCACTTCTGAACCGATTGAAAAAATAGTTTTACTGATAAAAAGCAACACTTTACCTGAGTAACATAGGCTATAATTCATTTCGATAAAAACCTTTTTTTATTTCAATATTTGTAAATTTAGTCGAAAAAATTCTTAGGTTAGGCCTATAATGATAAATCAACACATGTATTTACATTTATTACCATAACAATAAATTGAATAAAAGAACAGATAATATATAGCTGTTTGTTCCAATATTTCCATTAACAGCTAATTTCAAAATTTGAAGCAATTATTTTTGTATTTCTAAATTTTAGGTTAGGGTTTTCAAGTGTAGACCTGAGCCTTGCTGGTTCTTTTAACCATTATTATAACTGCTGTTATGAAATATAAGAAATCATTTGATTTGAACATTTATCATTATTTATTTACTATCTTAATTTTGAGGTTATTATTATTAATCATATAACTTTATTTTAAATAAAACATAACATTTGTTTTTAGAAGGTTCCATTGGGGGTTGGCGTGCGGAGCACGCAGGGGTCTCCCCTAGTATATGGACATTCCATTTTAAAATGAAATCTGAAGCAAAATAGGAGAGGAAATGAAATTTATATTTATCCGAAAATGAGGAATTATCTAATATTTAACTACCTATATGCTCGGTTTTGAGGTTAAAAATCTTGAATAAAATGAATATAATATATATATTGTTTTTTTACAATCCTTTTTATTTACTTCATTCCTGAAAAAGCCTAAAAAAATACCTTTTCCTACTTAACAAAGCGCGTGTTTGCACACTCACGTCAGTTCGCAAACTAAACTAATTTAGTGTTCAATAATTATACCTCTTTATTTTACTTTTACCTCGTAGCGTGCGGTAAAAAAAACTTTGCGCCCTAGGGTGCAAAGTAAACAGCTGATGTAGGCTATGTTTTGAAGTTTTTTATTGTTTCGCATAGAGTTGTACTTGGTGGCACATATTAATCATGTGAACTGCAATACTATCTGAAATAGTAGCCCACACTAAACGTTTGCCAACTAGATTGTAATGTTGTCACGTTTTGTTTAGTAAGACAGAACTTTTTTAAACTAAAAAACTAATATAAAATGTATCTGGAGGGAAAACGTTGTGTATATTACGGGTGGAAAGTTTACTTACTGTGTAGTACTCACGAGCGATGGCCACGCTGTACTAGCCATGTCACTAATATCATAGATCATGCATGCATACGGGGGCTGTGTGCCGAAAAAAATGTTGTCGGGAAAATAGTGCTTGATCGCACCGCGAGATAGGGCTAGGGAGAAATCATTGGAGGCATCAGTTCTTCACACCGCTTCCATCGTTTCCCCAATAGATAGCGCCACTATCGTCGAATTTCCAGTGGATTGAAATATTGCATTGAATCGGAGTTCTATTAGGTTATCCAAATACAATGCTAATATGTTTTGCGGAACTATCAACCCTCCGATTTCTCACAAATGCCGACTTTCAAATCCTAGTGGATTACCTTGGTAACATCCTTCAATACTATTGTTAAACGCACTTACTAATTTTTAATAAAGAGAACTTCCGTGTTTTCAAGAGAAGAGATGCAGACCGATGTTTTTAGAAATGTACTTAAAATAAGTGACAGGGCAAAATCAATGCACTGTGCCGTGCGGTTTGCGTTCTTTCCAGGTCCACACTCATGAGTACAGCACAGTAGTTACCCTCAATAAACTGTAACAGCCGAAATGTTTGATTCGTGCGATAAACTCAATTTTGCACTCTTGATACACAAATAACAATAGCCTCCAAAGATAAAACCATATTTTAAACTATAATTAACTAGCTTGTGCTATTGGTCTAAACTAGTAGTTCTGTGAACAGTAGACCTCGCTCGTTGAAATAACAAATGTGGTTTTGAGCTTAGGTTAAAAATAGTGTGCCAGTAAGGAAGTAACCAGAAGGCTTAGTCAGTAAAACATTATTTTGCAAATCCCACGATTCCGTGGTTTCTAATTATAGTTTTTTTCTTTTCTCGTGCCTTAACTGCTAAAGATTTTTTTAGGGCGCATTGTGTTTTATTTAGGTTAATAATGCGTAAGGTAGCTAAAAATATCGCGTCATTGAGGGAAAACATAGAATTAAATATTTACATACTTAAATAATATATTAACTAACTAAAACTTAACAATGTATTTACAGTTCCATTTCATATTCCAATTTTAGAAATAATAAAAAACAAACAATGTTAAAGCGTCGTCATAGTGATCTCAACCCATGTACCAACACTTTCAACACTGTTCAACGGTCATGTTTTGAATATCCTTTATCGCCGCGAAGTTTCATTTGTTTCATCTCATTTTGTAATTCAAGTAAAGCTAAGTCAAATATTTTTATAAAATAATAATTTACAAGTATACATACAGTTCAATTCTTTGATTTATTCTCTACACTTTCTTATAATAATATGTCAATTTTGGGCAAAGGATACCCTATCAACAAGGTTCGTTGGGCCAACGTTGGGAATTGGTTGGCATGGTTGGCATATGGTGGGTGGTTTTGCCAACAATGTGCCAACATTGGCCCAATCGAATTAAACATCGTTGGCTCTCGGCTACATAATTTTCGAAGGGCCTTTGTTTGAAAATTGTGGATTGGCCCAACCACAATATTTTACGTTGGGCCTACAGATTGCCCTACAAATTGCTTTGTATTAAAAAAATATGTTTTTCAGTCGATTTTTGTATTACTTCAGTCGGTTGATTTTATCGGTCAGTTCTTTGTGTATAAATGTAATTAAAAAATCAACAAGTAAACTCTGTGGTTACGGGAATATAACATATATGTTGTACGTGATTTAGTATGGTTATGGAATTTCATTAAGATAGCAATTTTGTTAATTAATGTTTCTGCTAAGGTGGTACTTTAACAAAATGTAAAGATAACCTAAAAGTGTATTATTCTCAGTTATAACATAAATGAAATTACAGCTCCAACTAGTAATATTACTTTTAAATAGGTCTAAATATATATAATTAATCTATAAATTAGGATAGACTTTTTTTATATTCATATATTTATACCATTGCGGTACCTTAACAAAATGCAAAGATAACCTAAAAGTGTATTGTTCTTACTTATAAGTATAACATAAATTAAATTGCTGCTAGGCCTACAACTAATGATATTACTTTTAAATAGGCCTAACATAATTAACTATACATTAGGGTAGAAAGTTAAAAATACGAATAGCCTAAATTTCCGCTTTTGCCTCATGTTACCTACTTAAATCTATTTTCTTGCCCTTATTAGGCTAGTAATTCAAGCAGGTAACATTTCATCGCCACTTTTAAAATTAAAATTGATGATTTGTAAAATAACAAAAATATATAATTTTCACCTCAATTTTGCCAGACTAATTGGATAAATGATTAAATTAGAATGATAGGCTACACACATTGGCGAAATTGTATAATACTACTACTTCTTTTGTCAAAGTTGGGTCCTAACCTAAAAACTGAAATAAAATAACTTACAGTTTCTAGTCACAGTATGTTTTATGTTTGTATGTTTGCAAAGTTATATAAGTACTTCTTATTTTCCTTAAAAGTTGTCATGTAATTCTATTCCAATAAGTAGTGGTATACTAAAAGTTCGTTCACAATTTTTTACAAAATTCTGTGGTATGATGTTAGTTACTTTTAATGTGACCATACAAACACCGATGTTTTTTTAAATCATAAAATAACTGTTAGACTACACATTTTTCAGCATAAAGAAAGGTAAATAATTATTATAGTTGGAGTAGTCATTTCAAACTATTAGAAGATCTATGTTTCTTTAAATTTTGTTTGGGATATTTGTGTGTCTATGTAGGCCGACTTTAGAGCCTCCAGTGTTTGTGTCTAATATATTTAGGAAGGGTTTGGTTCTATGGTGTGATTTCAACAGTGATCTTTGCGCTTTCAGTGTGATAAACAATAACTTTAATTACTTGATTGTTTGTGTAAATAATAAAATAAGATAAATGGCATTTTAAAGAAACAGTGGAACTAGCTTTTAACAATAGACTATAATAGAAGCCTTACAGATGTTTCCATTGTGCAAAGGGAATTATCAAAGTGTTTGAGATCATGTCTAGAAAAGAGGCACTCAACATTTGAGTTAAGATAATAAATGTTTTTTTGCAGTAATTTACTTTGTTTTTAGTTTTTTATTCCTGAAGTGTTTCTTGGTATTAGTAGGCTAGTTCAATTTTTATTATTGATTTTTTCTTTTAAATTTTAATTCATTTTAATTTTAATTACTTTTTTTATTTCAATTTTCATTTATACATTCACTTACTGGGGCTTAATGGTAAATTATTATTGGCAAAATGTGTATCCAGTACAACAAAATGTGTATTCAGATGGAATGGCCACCGTGGATTTGCCTAAGGCAGATGGTTAGTTGGCCCAACGTAGGCTGATGGTTAGTTGGCCCCAACGTAGACTGATGGTTAATTGGCCCACCCAAACATTCAATAGTTGGCCCACCTTTGGGAATTGGTGGGTTGGCCCAACGAAGACAAGTTGGCCAATACGTACCGTTGGCCAACCGTGGTAGACCATTGTTGAGCCTTCCAATCCCCAACAATTTTTGTTGCTAGGGTATATTCCTAAATTACTATTCAAAACAGGCCTAGTTTTGTTAGCATTCTTGTAGTAGGAACATAAAAACTGGTGTTTTCAAAATAATAAATTTGTTATTGATAAACATTTTTATGCAATTCTATTTAAAATTAAATTACGAAATCTTTTTACATTTATGAAAAAAATTACAATAATTTTTACTACTTTTTATGTAGGCCTAAAGTTGAACTTTTTCCTTTCGTTACTGAACATGCTTGTTTCTTGAGCTAATAACTTTGTTAATTTTACTTCAATCATTTTTTTTTTTTACTAGCATATATGAGTTCTTTGAACCTTTATCTACAAAAAAGCTATGGAACACTTTTGAATTGGTTTAGAATAAACGTATACAAACATGGGGTTGAAATACAAAAACTTGGACGATTTTTAACAAATTTGAAGTTTAAGGCCATTTTGTGAGCTTACCGTTAGAGATACGAAAAAAAATCAAGAATACAATTTTGTTGAAAATCTAATTTGCTACCCGGAAAATGCTATTAGTTTTTAAATTCGACTTACGGTTAAAGCCACAAACTGGCTTTGGAAAAAAGCTTACACTGAGAGAAACGGTCTGGCAGCCATTTTTATTTTATTTAAGGGGTTAAAAATGAAAAATGGGAAAACCCGTATATATTACATGGCTCGGTCTAGGAAGAAGGAACATTCATGCAAAATATCATCAAAATCGGTCAAGGCGTTTGGCCGTAATCGTGAGACAGACAGACACACAGACGAAATGTCGAATGGTCGAGTTAAAACGGAGACCTCGCTTCACTCGATCAATTACATATCATACAAACATTTTTTTTATGTTTTCGAATTTGTAAAATGTGTCCTTTGGCTGGTGTATGTGTCAGTCACATTACTATATTACATGGAATTCAATCGTGTTATTTTAAAATCAGCTGTAATTTTTTAAACTGTCCTTCGTATAATCACGTGAAGCATACTTTACATACTTTAAACCCTAATTTTAAAAACCGTAACTTATTAAACCTAAACAAAGGGTGACACAAAAACCTTAGCGGGCTAAACAGTATAAAATTCTAAGCATTGGTATAAATGAAAAATTTTCAGTAACTTTGTTTTGAATTCGAGATATTGAGTATAAAATTCTAAGCATTGGTAGCCTGTAAATGAAAAATTTTCAGTAACTTTGTTTTGAATTCGAGATATTGAGTATAAAATTCTAAGCATTGGTAGCCTATAAATGAAAAATTTTCAGTAACTTTGTTTTGAATTCGACATATTGAGTATAAAATTCTAAGCATTGGTAGCCAATAAATGAAAAATTTTCAGTAACTTTGTTTTGAATTCGAGATATTGAGTTCAAATTTGGTATAAGCATTTTGCATGTTACAATTTACAAGTGTATCAAACACAAATAAATTATTTTTATAATTTACAAAGTGGCAGCCGTTACACATTTTTAACGTAGAATTTCTTGAAACCCGTTAAGAAATAGAAGAGACCAAATATTTTGCCTTATATTATTGCGTTAATAAATATTATATCTTTATTAACGAGACACAAAATGTTAGTTTTTTGTTTTGTTTCTGTAGGTCAAAGGATAACCGAGTCATAGACAAAAAAAACTGGAAACATAATTTCTTGGTAACTAATTATCTACCACATCGAAAATCAGCCTAAAACTAACATGTTTTTAAATTCTTGAAGTTTTAATAAATAAGATAAACTCCATTGCTCTGAAAAGCGTTACAAATTCAAATGTGGCTCTTAACCTTTTCCAAATGGCGACTGATGATATGCTTTAATAATGCTAATTAATTCAATTTCAGCGGTTACTTCAGTGACGAACTTCAGCTTACATTAAATAAGTCAGCAATCATCTCACTTTATCAGCTGTGAAGCAATTTCATTGTTGTTTCTTTTCATAAACAAAAATTAAATTATTTGTCACACGTAAGCATATCATTTGTGGGCAATAATCTGGTCCTGTATATACATGATATTATTGTTTCATTTTAGGCATAACTATTTATGATTCAGATGAAAAAATGTTTTAAGGGTTACTTTCTGAATGGCATGAGGATTGATATATAAATTTATGTTAGCTAAGATAAATTTAGAAAGCCTTTAAAAAGCATACCTCGGAAAATGTACTTTACTAACAAAGGGACAATACTCTTTGAATATGCATCATTAATGTTACTGGCATTGCTTCAAACCAATAGCCTAAACTATGACTTCATTGTTGAACGATGCTTCCATTGTTGAAGATATGTTCCTACTAAACATTTCCGCACACACATTCTTTGACACGTTATATAGTATTTATTTTGATTACCTAACACATAACATAACAATGTCGACCATTACAATGTGATGTCAATCACAGAATGTTGTAGACAGAATTTGAATCCGAGTCTCTTGATCCAAGATGAGGGACAATCGCTCATTTTTTAAACTGTATGCTTATATTTATTATTTGTTTCTTTATTGAACAGTAGCAATGAACATATTTGATATTTCATCCGTGAAAGCAGCATTTTTATAAGTATTTACTGTTGATTAAAATATGCGATCACAAATTTGAGTTGGTTGTTTTCACTAACAATAAGGTTAAAATAGGTTATTGCAGGTTTCAAAGCTGAGGGGTTAGCGTACCTGACTCTGCAGTTTAAGGTTCCCGGTTTGGTAAAGACAGTGAATGTTTGCCTAGTTGGGAAACATATTATTTCAGACGATGGAAGCTCATCTGTGCTTTTTGCCTTTAAACCAAGCTTTGGTCTCGTGCGTTTCTATATATTCTACGAGAGGAACTTTCTGCGTGCTCAGGGAATTTTTATAATTTTTTGTGAAAAATTGAAAAACATAATCAAAAACCTTTGATAATACATAATACTAAATGTATAATACAAATTATTAAAATAACCAGCCTACGCCTAAACAAAAATCTAATCTAAAATTTATAAATACAAATTATTTCAAAGTTTAAAATCAGTTGTCAATGGAAATTCCACTCAAAAATAATTTTATGAACCGCTGAGAGAGTTCAACGAATTTCCAAAATTAAGTTTAAATGTTTTAGGGTTCAACCAACTATTTGGGAAATTGGTCTACTCACGAAGGCGCTGAATAGCTGCTTACGTGTACGAAATATATTAGTAGAATTTGTTTGTACCTAAGCCTTCAGCTTCGACTCTCGCGCTCCTTCGTTCCACTCGCAGCGGAAAACCGAAGCGAAGCAGTTCATAATACGAAGCCTCAAGGTCGAAGTGCAAACTAGCAAAGCAACGAGCGGAACGAAGCAGCGCGTGGGGCTGAGGTGTAAACAAATTATACTAACATATTGAACGCCTTCGTGAGTAGACCTATTTCCCAAATAGTTTTTTGAAACCCGAAACCTTATAAATTTCATTTTGGAAATTCGCTCAACTCACGTCAGCGGTTCAACTACGTGATCGAATATTTTATATTATTTTCAAAATGGCAACCGTTTAACAAGTTTATTGTAAAATATTTCAACAAGCTTTAACTTTAAACCTGTTTTTTAAAGAGTTTTACATGGTTGTTAAATGTTGGATATATGAGAAACGTAGCTTTTAGCTTTTTTATTTTTACATGTAAAATAAGCTGTCAAATTCGTTGCATACGTTTGCGAAACATCCTGTCTACATCACTTAAGGTTTACTGAAATATCGTTTTGTCACTATATTTATCTATATAATAAAAATGAATTGCTGTTTCTTTGAAATCGCATCAATTGAGAACTGCTGGACCAATTTGGCAATTTTTTGTTTTAAAATGTTCGTAATAGTCCGAACTATGTTTTTATATAAAGAAAAATTTGAAAAGTTTCCCGAAAAAGTTTCAAATTTGGAAAAAACTAAACAGCCTCTTTTGTATGGACTCAAGACCATAGCGCTCAAAAACAGCTGTTCGTATAAAATGCTTAGTAACACATGTTTGTTTACATTCATTACCATAGCAACTTTACCAAATTTATTATCAGTTTATTATTCTTCAAAACCAATAGCTTTTTAGATTAGATTGACAAATTAAAAGCAAACACAAACTAAAATCAATAAAACATGCTTAGGCCTACTATATTATAATTCAATTTAAACATCGGTTGTTACATATTATTATAAATAAAACAACTGTTATGGATCAAAAACTGAACATAATTTTAGGTTAGGCCTACAATGAACCAAAACACTTTTATTTGCAACCAATTTCTCTAATTTATAATCGGGTTATTATTCTTCAAAAACCAAAACAGCTTTTTTAGGTTAGATTGCCAAACAACACAAACAAAAATCAACGAAAAATGCTTACAGTATTATAATTCAATTCAAACATCGGTTGTTACATATCTATTTACTTACATATATGCTGTTTAAAATATTGTTTATATAAATTGTTGACATAAACACCATTTGCAATTCAATAACTTAAGTCAAAAGAATGAAATTTGATTACTACCCTTAAAATTAAATAAAGCAATAGCGAAGCATTGCCGGGTCCACTAGTTATAAATAAACATAAATCTTTTTACAAAAGTGTGCGTTTCATATACAAATTAGTGGTTTAGTATAAAGCTCACGTTTGAAAACTTGATTGTAAAAAATAGAGCAAATCTTTATTGATAAATTTGCTGTGGTATGCATATAGGCTACAGGGTGTCAATTAAGTCTGGGTACGGTTTAATATTTCGTATATAAGGAAAATTTGAAGGTAGATGTGATTGAGGAACCTACTCTATGTAAAAATACTATTTTATTACGATATAAAAAAAAATAATTTTTCGCTATCTTTGATCCGCCATTTTGAATGTAACTTTTTTACTTTCCTTACCCTATACTAGGTAAGGTAAGTGCGATCGACCCAAAAATTCGATGTCGAGTTTTCATAATATCTTTACGTTTCAAGGCCCCCTGAGTCCAAAAAATACATTTTTGGCAATTGGTCTGTCTGTGTGTCTGTGTGTCTGTGTGTCTGTGTGTCTGTGTGTGTGTGTGTCCGGAGTGCACAGGGCTAACGGCTGGACGGATCAAGCTGAAATTTACAGGATATCTTCAAACACGTAAACAATTTAACCCATGTAAATTTGAAGCAAATCGGAGTTGGTGTCTTACCGTGGGACCAGTTTTTAGCACATTTTTGGTATTTACTCCAAAACCCCTCTAACGATTTTGATTAAACTTTGCTAACATACTCTACTCAGACCCCCTTAACACGCTATGTACGCTATATACCCTTAAAAATTCGTTGAAAAAAGTTATTACAAAAACGCAAGTTATTTTGTTTGTATCTCCGAAATGGCTGGTCCTATCGACTTGAAAATGGTCTCATTCGATTCAGCGTCCAAAAGAATGTCAAAAAAGATACCCCACTCAACTTTTTCCATTTTTTCAAAAATTGACCCCAAAAACGCCCTTTTTGGGGGCAAAAATTACTTTTTTTAAACTAGCCGTGTTTGGTATCGACCTTGACATTTTTGGGGGTGAGAAATCGATTGAGACCAAAATCAGGTCCGTGGGATTAACCGTTTTGAAGTTAGTACCGCTTTCTTCTAAACGGATAACTCCTATTAACTCGAAAATGGTATCATCAATCTTTCGCTTGAAAAATTTGGTAATTGATACAGCATCTATTTTGGTAAGGAAAGTTGTGTGATGTACACACCAGATATTTTTTAATAGGAAGGTGGTCATGTCATACATTATTTCGATGCAGAATTTCAAGAAAAAACCAACGGTAAAATTTGCAAATCCATATTTTCAACCGATTAAAAATGGAGGCCAAAAAACAACGAAATCGTGTTTGCTTTATTTTTATGTACTATTTTTGTTTTAATATTAATAATTATTCTTTTCGGATTCAGAATTAAATAAGCTATCAAACGATATATGCCACACAAAGATATTTGGTTGAACTAACTCGAAATAAATTTTGAAAAAATCAAAATGGTTGTATCTCAAAAATTTTAAATACTCTCAAATATCGTTGTGTGGCATATCGTTTGAAAGCTTATTTAATTCTGAATCCAAAAAGAATAATAATTAATATTAAAACAAAAATAGTACACCAAAATGGGGCAAAATCGGAAAACACGATTTCCTTGTTTTTTTTGCCGCCATTTTTAATCGGTTGAAAATATGGATGTGCAAATTTCACCGTTGGTTTTTTCTTGAAATTATACATCGAAATGATGTATCACATGACCACCTTCCTATTTAAAAAAACAAAGTTACATTCAAAATGGCGGAATCGTAATAAAATAGTATTTTTACATAGAGTAGGTTCCCCAATCACATCTACCTTAAATTTTCCTTATATACGAAATATTAAACCGTACCCAGACTTAATTGACACCCTGTATATGTAGACTTCAGTAAGAACAGAGACAAGTAGGTTATAATATAATAATTATTATGTTATTTAATGATAATAAAATAGTTTTTCTTACATTGGCATGTTTACAATATGTTCAATTACAGGCTAATTAATTATAAAAATTATAAAATTATATATGATACTCTATACATATAAAAATTTTTAACAAATAGTTTTATAAAACCAAATCTAAATTTTATAAAATTTTACTATTTTATAAGTATTTAAACTAATTAATAAGTCAGTATGAAATAAAAATCAATTAAAAGACAATATTATTATCTTTCTCGATATGCAGGGTGTCTGCGACCATATGAACAAACTTTGTCACGTTATTCAGCATGTCAAAAGAAACAAAAAATGTAATATAACATGTGTCCTATCTTATTCCGTTTTCGGTCAGTATTTGTTTTTTACAAAATACATAATATTTTTAGAAGTAGAAAAGATATTGAGCTCAAACTTTGTACACATATTTGTTGCGTAACCTTTTATCACTGTACGAAAAATTAGAACAAAATTTTAAATATTTTCAAAATGGCGGCCGTTTATAATTTTTAAAGTCAAATATCTCAAAAACCGCTAACTTTACAAAACATTACAAGAGACAAAAAAGTTTACTTTTTTAATGACAAGGTTTTTTATTTTTTCTGTAGCTCAAAGGACAACAGAGATATTGACAAAAAAAAGGAAAAATGTATTTCTTGGTAGTTGTCAACAATACCCAGAATTACTCTAGAAACAAAATATTTTAAAGTTATTTTGAGCTAAAATAATAAGTTATTTGCATAAAGGTCCGAGCACTTTCTGAGCTGATTCCACTAGCAAAAATAACGTAAAAAGTTAATTTATTCATGGTCTGGAAATGCTTCGTTAGGGGACGAAATTTCTAAAAAACGCTATAACTTTTTTATTAGCCGCTGAGCGAAATTTTGGCAAACACTTTTCTGATGAAATCATATGACTTTTATCGATTCCCGTTGAGATTTTCAAACTAGGAGCATATATAATTAATTTGTCGTGAGATTATAACCCTCTCAGTTGACGCCTCGGGGTAATAATATATTACGTAATAACACATTTTAACAAATAGGCCTTCAGATAATAATCCTTATAACTATACACTTCACCCAGTTCAAAATCCACCTTCAGCATGGTTAAGTAAGATAAAGTCTGTTGTTTTTAAATTGTATTTTTATAAATGTCTAGTGGAAACCCCTGCGTGCTCGGCACGCCAATCCCGTTGGAACCTTCTATAGACATAATCACGTTATGTTTTTTTTTATAATAAAGGTGTATTATTAATAATAAGATGGTAAATCATGTTAAATGTTCAAATCAAATTATTTCGTATATTTTATAACAGCAGTTATAATAAAGGTTAAAAAACCAGCAAGGCTCAGGTCTACACTTAAATAAAAACCTAACCTGTAAGTTAGAAAAAACAAATAATTGCTTCAAAGTTTGAAATCAGCTGTTAATGGAAATATTAGAGCAAACAACCGTTTTATCTGCTATTTTATTCACTTGGTTGCTATGGTAATGAATGCAAATACATTCAAGAAATATGTGTTGGTTCATCAGTCTAGGCCTAATCTAAGAATTTTTTCCGACTAAATTTACAAATAATAGAAATAAAAAATGTTTTTATCGAAATAATTATAGCCTATGTTACTTAGGGATAGTGTAGCTTTTTATTAGTAAAACTATTTTTTCAATCAGTTCAATAGTTCCAGAGATTACCCCCTACATAGAAACAAACAGATTTTACCTCTTTATAATATTAGTATAGATGTATTTCTGATGTGTATCTAATTAATCTGCCTGTGATTTTTCACGGGTGCTTACTAGTAAAACAAATATATTATTAAAGCCTTTTCATAAAATGTATATTGTTACATTTGATTAGTTACATCTGATTAGCATGTTTACATATTACACGAAAACTACACGATTGATCATAAGCATAAGCGTACACATTGTTGTTCATATATTTTGAAATCGTATAATTGATTATGTGTTACACTTAGCGTCTAGACCAAAAATAATTCAACTCTCTTGGGCAATTTGAAACTTTCACAACAATAAACAGATATGACAAGAAATTGAACTTGACAGTTAAACGTATTTAATCAGACAGAACCTTTACAGTCAGCTGTTTCCTAACACAAATGTCTGGGTTCCACAACTCCTATCGACTGACCTACGAAAGTCTGTTCCGGTAGTGGGCAGCACGATTTATTTGTGATTACTGAAGGCGATCATGTTCTGGTTATTAAGCGAATAATTTACACGGAGTATATATGCACTTGGAGTTTCGTTCAATAAAAAATATTGAAATACGACTCTATTTGCTTAATTTGTTTTGGTATTGCGTCATTTGTGTATGATATGGCCTCCATTTTCTCCGCTAGTTCCGATCTTTAAAAAATTATTTAATGTTGCTACATTAAAATTATATAACAATTTGATCACGCAGCTGAACAGCTTAGATAGTTTAGCGAATTGCCGAAATTAAATTTATATGTTTTAGGGTGTCAACGAAAAATTTGGAAAATTGATCTACTCACGAAGGAACTGAATAGCCGCCTTGTGAGTACGAAATGTGTGTTAGTAAAATTTGCACCTATGCTTCCAGCTTCGACTCACGCGCTGCTTTGTTCCACTCAAAGCGGAAAAACTCGCTTTGCAAAATTAGTGTTAGTTTTAATAATTACTATGTCGTACTAACTGTAGACTAGTAAACAACAAGAAATTGTTCCTAATATAACAACAAAAAACTTAGTGTAATCATAACCTTAAAAGGTTCACATAGTTGTTGATGTATTACAGGTGCTGGACGAAATCAGCTGATATATTTTAGGAATAGAACCTGGCACATACGATAATATTATTTTCATCACTCCGTACCGAAAGTAGCTACTTTCGATGTCAGCTGGTAGCAACGAAAACGATCGTTTCCCAAGCTCTAATTTAGAGCAAGGGAAAAACGATCAGCTGATTTTCCCTTGCTCTAAATTTGTTTTCCCTTGCTCTCAATTAGTTTTCCATTTGCCCGCTACGCGCTCTGACGTCGCTTTGCCGTTTATTCTTACAATTTATATCAGCTGTTCTTATTGTTCTTATAGTTTGCATTTTACTGAGGTTTCTTCTTCAGCATTGTGTGTATTTTTGCGTGATGAAAAGTACCGTTCATAACTTGTACCGAAAGTGATTTTCCGGCACTTGCTCCAATTATTCCCGTACTCGGCTTCGCCTCGTACGTGAAACACACTTTCACATGCTCGGCTTCGCCTCACACGTGAAATTCGATATTCCTGTGTTCGGCTCCGCCTCATACATGAAACTTGGGCGCGCACCGGAAAGTGCCACTTTCGGTACTAGTAATGAAATATACTATTGGTGACCTAAACTTAAACTAAAAGTTGTAAACATAATGAAAGAATCACATGGTCGTTGTTCCAACTGATTGACGAAAGCAACTGTTATATTTTAACGAATACAACCTTGTTCTTACGCCGTACTATTTGGTAAGCGTGGACCGTATCGACCACAGTGAGTTGGAGAAAAAGCGTATAGTAAATATTTTGAATTAGTATTTTAAATTTCCGAGTAAATCGTAGTCAAATTTTAAGCTGGCCACTCACGGTTAATCCATCATGCCAAACGGAATGCCGTCACTACAAAAACGTATCGTAAGTGTGAATCTCCGTTAAGAGAGCCGTGAGTAAGAGAACCATTCGGTATTTCCCCCAAATGGTACGATGAGGCGATCGTCAGTGGCGAATCTCTATACTAAAATTGAACGTTGTAGGGACGACTTCGAGTAAACCTCCCGGCTTCTTTCAGTTTTTATTATGTTGTATTTCTTAGTGCAATGCCATCAAACAAAGAGTTTGTAGTGTTGGTAATAGAGATGTACAGGGAGAACGCGTATCTAAGGAAGACCAAGGACCCGGATTAACATAATTACATTTTTGTTAACAAAAAGAAAGCAAAGAATCTAAGCGTTGCTGTCAGTCGTTCATGATAACTAAACTTTAACACGTTCACTGCTAAGCAAATTTCGTATTTCCTATGCTATTAGCTGACCTTTTATTTTTTATAGCCTAAATGAGTAAAAATTACTTTATTTTTTAAAGCGGACGCACATAGGCTTAAAAGACTTTTCTTAAAGTTTTTTTGCCAAAAAGGCATAAAACTATACACTTTTTGAAGTAGACTATTCTATACAAAACTTAAGTAAATTAAAATTTCTACAAAAACTACACCTCAATAGTATTTTTTGGTTGAATGGTTTGGCCGCTAGAGTGCGCTGAAAAAATGCCAAAATTTCCTACTTTGTGGAGAACCCAGTTTTGTGTTAATTTTTCGCTTATAACTTAAAAACTATGCTTCTAATTACAAAAATGATTGCATTCTGCTATAAACTTATATTAAATCCGCTCCAAATTGCACACCTTAATCACTTATTTTGGCCAAATCTTGTAGCCGCTAGAGCGCGTTGAAATTGTATGTCAACCAGAGTCCTTCACCCAAAACTCAGTAGAGACCTACATTATCACTATTTACTTATTAAAAACTATTTATTTGGGCTTTATAATATTAATAATACATGTAATTACTTATTAATTATATATCAATTTAATTACTACATTTAATTAATTATAAATGTAATTACTTATTAATTATATATCAATTTAATTATTACTTTTAATCACATGTATTATTTCTCAAGGCCATTTTTTTGTTGGTACGCCATAACTTCCTTAATACACCATCAAATTACATGAATGAGGCATCATTTTAAAGCTTTCCTTAACCGCTACACCGGAAAAATATACAAAATACAATTATAAGAAAAAAAAGAAATAAAGAATCCGAAAGTAACAGTGATGTAAGATCAAGTAAGTTGTAGGGGTATTTTCCTGGCGTTGGCAACACTGATGATAAGAATATTCAGCTGGAGAGCTGCCGTAACGCCACTACATTGCTATTTTTAATTAATTGTAAGCGTGGTTATAAACAGCATTGTGGATTCACCCTATTACTTTAATTAAGTGGGATTTAAGTAAGTTAGAATGTGAATGCTTCGCACGGGTCAGCAAGTTATTATAAATGTATTTACTTATTAATTATATGTCAACTAGTGGCTTGTAGGGGCAAATGCCCCTATTTATACAAATTATCCTCAGCTGTTTTTTATTGCAATGTATTTCTTTAAAATATTTGTTTGTTTACAAATTATACTCAGCTGTGTTTCATTGCAATGTATGTCTTACGGAGATTTTTGGTAACTTTAAGTTCCTCAAAACTCTATAAATGTTGTAAAATGAGAAAAACAAGAAAACCCTATATTTCCCCCCGCTCCTTCGTGCCAATACCTTTAATTTGAGCCATTTCCCAGCTTTGTACGAAATTCCAAGCTCCCACAATCTTTCTCTCAAAATTCGGCTTACGAAATTATATATATAGATTAATTACTACTTTTAATTATAAATTCAATTACTTATTAATATATATTCATTTAATTGTTACAAATGTAATTACTTATTAATTATATATCAATTTAATTGCTACTGTTAATTATAAATGTAATTACTTAGGAATTTTATATCAATTTAATTAAGTACTAACTGTTAAATAAATATATATATATATATATATATATATATATATAACTGAACAGATGTTGTTGAGGTTGGTTTGTGGTTATCAAGGGGGAATATCCTCCTTTTAATTTTGTAGGTAGTTAAGTCTCCTATTCATAATAATATCATCTCCGGTTCTGCGTCCGGCTAAAAGATGGACGCAGGGGATGTCTTCACTCCAACATTGTGTGAAAAATGGAACGCTACTGTGGAGGTCAGTAGCTCAGAACAACGTGCTTATAGCCGGGAATCAAGAATTAAAATAGACGGTCACGATATAAGGAAATTGTTGGATTGGTTTGAGCAGCACCCGTCTTTCCCAGAAACTCCAGAACACATATCCATAAGTACAGGACTGGTTGGAGAAAATAGATTGTTGGCTCTGTACTCTTTCCAATGTAAACTTCCTGAAGCCGGAAGAGAAAGTACATGAATACCCTTTATCACCCAACAAGTGTGATCGAGTCATTAACAGCTGCCCGTATTCTTTTTTTACACACAATTAGCGGTTATGATACGACGTCAGCTCTAAATAACCGGGACAAAATAAAAAGTGTCAAAACGGTGAATAAGAACCCAGACCTTGGACCTCTCATAAACATATTTAAAGACCCTCAGGCTGATCTAGAGGCACTTGTGAGTGTCTCCTTGCTCTCTATAGCTCCAGCAAACAAATGAGTTCCTTAAACAAATTGCGACATAGACTATACATAACATCTGCGTTCAAGGTGACATCAACATCGCCATTCTCACCTCAACAGATGCTGCAGCACTAACTGAGGGTCTACCTCCAAGTTCAGGCGTGGCTGGGATTCGTAAAAGATCCTACGCAGTTGGGGTGGATGAAGTATGGTCTTCAGCACATCGCCACCCACAAACCACCTGCACTTGACAAACTGCTGCAGCTCATTTCATGCAAATGCAAGATAGAATGAAAAGGACATTGAGGATGTAAGAAAACTGGCCTATATTGTTTCCAGATTTTCCAAAACTGTGAAGGAAATTGCGGCAATATGGGAAAATGTTTCACTGTTGATAACCAGGGTTTGGACGAAGTGGACGACACACACTTCAAACCCAACAAATTTCGAAAGAACAAGGTAATTTTAATGGCTGCATACATTTGAAATCTCTATATCTCTAGTACCGTACCTATTAATTGAATTATATTCTCATGGAGCTTCCCTAATACTAACATCTTTCCTTTCATTTTTTATATGAAGAGCCTACCCCTGGACAAACAGTGCCCAAACAGTGGTTGCAGATGAAAGAGATATACAATATTGAATTCACTGCATTCATACTAAAAAAAGCAACAATTGATTCTATAGTATCATTGCCAATAATGTCATGTTTCCCTTTTATATTTCTGAAGAGTAACCAGACCTTCAACCGCTAAACTCCGTAGACTGTAAATGTCCATCTCTTTTTTATTTACCTACCTATATTAATGATGATAATTGATATGGAAATTGATAGTAAAAAATAGTTTTTCGAAACTTTTTATATAAGTATTTTCAACAACCATGGTTGTTTATACCTTGTAGAGGGCTAGAGGGACCGTATAAATATGTAGCTGCGTCCTAGGCTATACTAGTTAGCGAATTTAAATATGAAAAATGAGCTATTGCAGTGGCCCTTATGGTAAGAACCAAGGTCGGAAGTAGCAAATGAGCACCGATCATGGTCCCCAGAACACGTTTTGGGGTGACATTAAAAATCATATATATATATTTATGTATGTATGTGTGCGTACTCTAACGCACGAATTTTACGTCCGATTTGGTCCAAATTTGGTACACACGTTGGTTTTCTGAGTCACTTGAACTGGTAAGTTAGCCAAAAAAAATTACCGGAAGTAGACCAAACTTTTGACCGGAAGTATCATGTATGTAGTGTCCGAACTCTAATGGACGCATTTTCTGTCCGATTTTGTCCAAATTTGGTACACAGGTTGTTTTTCTAAGTCGCTTGGACGAGTTCGTTAGCTAAAAAATTTACCGGAAATAGACCAAATTTTTGACCGGAAGTAACTTTATGTATAAGTTTGCGCACTCTAACGGACGCATTTTACGCCCGATTTGGTCCAAATTTGGTACACACGTTGGTTTTCTGAGTCGCTTGAACTGGTAAGTTAACCAAAAAAATTGACCGAAAGTAGACCAAACTTTTGACCGGAAGTAACATGTATGTAATGTCCGAACTCTAATGGACGCATTTTACGTCCGATTTGGTCCAAATTTGGTACACAGGTTGGTTTTCTAAGTCGCTCGGACGAGTTCATTAGCTAAAAAAATTTACCGGAAGTAGACCAAATTTTTGACCGGAAGTAACAATTTTTTGAGATATTTCGTACTAGAAATAAACTTTTTTTAAGTTTTCTTTAAAAAAATAGACATATGAAATAATTCTGCACTTTTTGTTTTTTTACGCGACTTTACCCATCTGGTTCCCCCAAAAACAATGAAAACGTAAAATACCGGGAAAATACCAGAATTAAATCGACTGCTTTTACCTTGGTGACCGATGGCAATATATTTCGTACATGCTGGCAGCAGTTGATCAATTTCCCAAATAGTTGTTTGAAGCCCAAAAACATATATAAATTTAATTTTGGAAATTCCCTCAACTCACGTCAGCGGTTCAGCTGCGTGGTCGAATTATTATAAGTTTTAGTTGTAGCTCATGTATCACTGAGGATGACGACTTTGTCGTTGATACGCGTTTGATCATTAAACGTATGTGCGTGAGAATTAGTAAATAAATAATTAGTGATTCTAATTAATTAGTGAGAATTTTTAAATAATTTCTTCTCACTCGTCAAGCTCAAAATTTATTAAAACATACCTTGGACAAAATATTTATGTAATTAATTAATTATATTAATTTAATTAATTAGTAATTAAATCAATGTATAATTAATAAGTGTAATTACATTTATTATTAATTATAAAGCCCAAATTAATAGTTTTTAATAAGTAAACAGTGATAATGTAAGTCTCTACTGAGTTTTGGGTGAAAGAATTTTGACTTAGCGTTTTCGCGTAATATGACATACAATTTCAACAGGCTCAGTGGATACACGATTTGGCAAAAATAAGTGATTAAGGTGTGCAATTTGTAGGGGATTTAATGTAGTTTTGGCAGAGTGCAGATTTTTTTTGTAATTACAAACATAGTTTTTTAGTTACAAGCGAAAAACTAATAAAAAGCTAAGTTTTCCACAAGTAAGAGATTTTGGCCCTTTTTCAGCGCGTTCTAGTGGCCAAACCGTTCAACCAAAAAATAAATTTGAGGGGTGCTTTTTGTAGGAAATTTAATATACTTTAATTTTGTATAGAATTATCTACCTTGAAAAGTGCAAAGTTTTATGACGTTTTGGCAAGAAACTTTAAAAAAAGTCGAAAACTTGAGGTTTTTTGCAATTTTTGTTGTGAAGCAAAAATCCGTGGGAAGTAGCAAAGTTTAAATTCTTATTCAGCACCCCAAAAAACGCATAGAATGAGTGAGAAAAAAACTTCTATATTTTTTTCCTGGAAAAAACACCATTTGATTGGAATATAATGCAAATGACAATGTTGACAAGGTATTGAAGGCAGACACAGACACGTCACCACACGAACGCCGGATGAAAGACCTAGAGGGAGAGAGAGAGAGAGAGAGAGAGAGAGAGAGAGAGTGAGAGAGAGAGGGGGTGATCTACAATCAAGGTGTCTAGAGCTACTATACACCTTGATCTACAATATCCTATGCAGATGCACAGTACAAGTACAAGCAAGGTCAGTGGCAACCCCCTTAAAATAACAATATGTACATAAACGTAATGGATAAGGATGTAAATATTCCAGTATCAAACAACAGTACTCCGGGAGTGACGGCGCGTCACCTCCTCGCGCTCATTTAAAAACAATTTCATTTTATCACAAATCGGTGAATTGAAAAGTTTATATCAATTCATTGGCTACAACATTCCCGCTGGAAGCCTAAAAATAAAAAAATGTTCTCGCTTAGTAAACTTTTCCATGTCAGTCAGTGATCATTCTAAAATATTTTCAATTATTAAAATTCGAAATACCTGTTAAAATAAAAGTTTTTTCTGTTAGAATCCGTACTTTATGTAGATTAAGAATATCTAAGTTTTATTTTGCTGAAGCTTTACCGTCGAGTTACAACAGCGAGTAAACGACAGCGGGCACAAGGAGTCCGCTGCTGTAGTCTTCGCACCTATCATCGCAGTGACGTCATAGGCGACCGATACTGGGCACTGTAAATGAGCAAAATGGTATAGCCCTTGTTATAGAGCCCTGGTAGGAACGCCGTTCCCATGCGTTCCCGCTCCAATGAGAGATGAGTCACACAGTACCTTTCTGGTGAAATGTCTGCATAAATGCATTTTATCCTGCAGAAAATAAGACAAAATTGGGATACTTTGCATAATTTTAATACAGTATTTATGTTTAAACCAACTGACGTTGATTCTTGGATGGTATGATAAAAACCTAATTAAAAAAAGCTGACAAAGACGTCAACGAAACAGAGAACAAATTTCACCAGCAATCTAATAAAATATTTAAGTTTAAACTCTGTTTCCCAAAGTTTTTCTTGTTTTTTCTACAAAGGGACACTTTTTTTTTCGGAAACCATACGAGACATTTCAATAATTTTGTTTTTGTTTTGTTTGAAACAATAAGATATATTTTTTACAAGGAAGTTTTTGAAAATTGTAGTTTGCAGACGAAAGTATATGACTTTTATAACTCAATTTTATAATTTTGACTTTGTAAACAAAATTAATTTTACTATAACTTATTTTGAGAAACCCTTGTGTTAAATTGTAGAGAAAAGTACACTTTAAAATATTTAAAAAAATATATGATATCTCTTTTTGTTTCATACAACTGCAAGCATTTTCAGTAAGCTGGGTCAATACAACTGCAAGCATTTTCAGTAAGCTGGGTCAATATAGCCATATATGTGTAGTTACCACCATAAAGGTAAAGGTAGTACAGTACCATTTAGGATGGCGCGTGGTTTGCGCAGAAGCAGTAATGCCCTTCTCCCTCCAACACCAGTCTTTGTCGTTTTGTAAGAAAAATACAGTCTGTGTCAAATCCATCGATTAGGCCCTAGAGGGCCGCCGAACAATTTTTAGTATTGGACGCGCTTTCAATAATTACAAGCTTCTGTACAGTACTAGGATTATTTAAATAGGACACATTTTATATATTTGTAATCTGCGTGATATGTTGCAACTAACAGTATAAATATCTTCCAGTTTAGTAAATGTTCGGAATTTATACAATAACAAATACTTCGATTTTTTAAATCGGGACATGAAAAAGTAGTAAAGCTTTTTTTATTTTTAGGGTAGAAAGAAACTTCCAGCGGAAAAGTTGTAGAAAATTAGTTGATCTACATATTTTATTTCAAACATTTTTCAGTCAGATGTTTGGTTTGTCCACAAATTGCTTGCAAATAAGCGCAACCAATATTATCAGGTAATAGGCTAATGTAAACATATTGTTTTGTTTTTTCTTATATCTATAGTTAATTTATAATAATTAACTGAATTGAAGAGTGGGACAGTTAATCATTTAATGTAATGTAAATATATTGTTTTTTTTTATATCTATACTAAATTCATAAGAAACTACTTGAAGAGTTGTACAGTAAATTATTTAATGTAATGTAAATATATACTATTTTTCTATTTACTTATATCTATAGTAAATTTATAATAAACTACTTTATATGTTATAAAATAGCCTTTAATTTAAATCGTATTTTAAGCGTGTTTAGTACATGTTATATTTAAAATGTCTCGATATCATAAAGTAAATACTTTAAGCCAACATAACTAGGGTTGACTGTACAATGCCCCGCCTAAACTTAGGAGGGGAAGTGTGGTGGGATAGGTACTCTGTCTCACTCGCACTACGCGCCATCCTATATGATTTTATCTATATAGTAGGCTATATCGCATAAATGTCTAGTATTACTAGCTAAAATTTAATTTGATATTCATCGTAACCGTAACTTAAATTATTTATTACTGTATTATGAAGTACAAAATATAAACTTTGATATTTTTAATTCGGAACAAAAACAATTAACAAAATTGAATGTTTTGTACTAGTTACTTAACACGGGATAAAAATGGAAATCAAATCAAACTAAGAAGCTATTTTTGTTGGATACATACAGTATAGCTAAAGTGCAGGACTGCATGTACACCTTCGTGCTTAGTAAGGCAGTATATCGGAGTCATTGTCATTGTGGAAATCGGAGTTATTGTCGTGAGTGAAACTACTGTGGTCAAGTATATAGGCCTGTAAGTAGGCTACCTCATAAATCAAAGGCAGTGTATATATTATTATTTATAATAATGTATGACTTTTATTTGTCTATTATTATCATTTTAAAAATCCTATATGCAAGCTGTTTCATCACGAGGTTTTCTCTCGAGACTTTTCCTGATTTAATTAACGATCCGTGAATATTTTCGTTATTACTGTAACACCAACTGTTCTTCTCAATACAGTGCCATTTGTTTAACTAGGCATACGGAAAATTTGTTAGCGTTCAACAACTAATTCAACCAGGTGCGGATACAAGGGGGGGGGGGGGTCATAGGTTTCATGACCCCCCCCCATCAAACCTAAGATAATTTTTTTTTAAATTACGGTAAAAGGTTTGTAACGTTGGTCGTTTTTTAGATTTGAGTAAGCAGTTATTAGTAATGCAGCACTCTTTTCATATTTAATAATGTTTGCTTATTAACATGACGACATCGAATGTCACCAGCACATGGCGTAGTAATAAACAACTGCGTGATTGCGGCATAATATTGATAGATTTTTAGAAATAGTCCATTCCATTCTCGCAGGAGCGATGAATGCCGTAATCCTCAACTGCAAGGAACATTTGAGTATAGTCGCATTGTCGCAACTCACATTTGAATTGAATATTAACGGCCAACCCGGAAAATTGTCCTTGCAAATGGTGGTAACACTATGAACAACTGAACAAGCGTCACACACCATTCACGGATGATCTTTAACTTATTAATCTGGTTGCCATATTCTCTTCTTGGGTCTAAAAGAAAGTATACATTGGGCGATTATCGGCCGATTCGTACATTTTGTTCACCGACGAAAATCGCTGGTACAGAACAACATCGGCGGCGACAAAAATCACTACCTGTCTTGTGGCATTGAAGAAACAACACTTGTTGTTTCTTCAATGCTTGTGGGCAACACATTTATCTACCGACATCGATAATTGTAATTTTCTCCAATTGTTTAGTAGTGTGATAGACTAACTCCTGCCTGTGTTTTCACCACTTTTGTTTATTATAAAAAAAGTCCCAAAAAAGAAGACGACGATGGGAAGGAAATGTTTTAAAACAACCAAGATACACGTATTACAAATTTATTCACAGAACTTTTATTAAAAACGCCATAGCAGAAAAACTGTAAATGAAAACGGCATGATGTTTTACAGAATTAAAGGCAAAAGACTATATTTTCATTTATTTTTTCTCTAAAAGATATCTCTAATAGATTCCGAGATATGAGCCGGAAAAAACAAGCGTTTTTCGCAATTTAGAAATTTTAAGTGTACCTCTTGCAACATTATAAGGCAAACAATCTGACTTTTGATTTTTATAGTTTTTATTTCATAAAAAGAAGAAGAATGTCATCTAGAATAAGATCTGTTTGTAATTTTTGAATATCTCCGTTATTTTTCAAATTGCTGTATTCATGATTTATTCATTTCCAAACCGTTGTTTCTTAAATAATCTGTATCAAAAATAACTAAATTTGGTTGATATGTACATCCAATGACTTAGATTCGAGAGGAGAATATTCTCTGAAAAAGATTTTTTCTATCTTTGATCGTTTAAAAAATTAATCGTTTAAGCATTTCCAGGTTTTTGGGTTACTAACCTTTCTTAAAAGCTATATATAACAGAAAAAATATAAATGAAAATGGCATGATGTTTCACAGAATTAAATACAATGTCAATTTTTATTTTATTTTTATTTTTTCCCTCTATAAACTCCATAATACCGGAATGTTTACACTATGTTTTGAATAATGAATTCATTTTTATAGTATCTAGGTCACTAATATATATAATAAAGTAAAATACCTTTTATTTTTCCGTCAGTGACCTCTTTTTTGTTGTTCTTTATTTGTTTTGTTGTTGTTTTTTGGTCGATGTCCGGTTATCATAAGATGCGCATCTACTTCCTGTGTTTTTTTAAATGTGTTGTGTATTATGTGTTTTATTAATGTTTTGACAACCTCTATATATAGAGGGCTTTTCTGAAGATGGGATAGACGTCCCGAAACGCGTCAAAAGAACAACAAAAAAGAGGTCACTGACGCAAAAATAAAAGGTATTGTACTTTATTATATTACTAAGTTTTGGTTTAAGGCTACCAAAAATGTCAGCAAAGGTATCTTCATCCGTTCTAATGTTATATACATTTTTCTTCCTGAAAACACAGAAATACAACAACTGCGGTAAAACGCAACTAAATTTTAAAAACAGATTTTTTGCTGTGATTTTTTAATTTTGCAGTCTTATAAGAAATGTGATGTTTTTTTTTGTTTTTTTTTTTTATCAAAGTACTTTTCTAGTTATTTATAATGTACATTATGTGATAAAATGTTCGTTTAAAAACTTCTTTCGAATTACTAAATCAGACGCTTAACGAAGTTTTTCCAAATATTTAAAAAAAAAACATATTTGATTTTTTGTGTAATGCTTCTATCTCTCTTCTGAAGTGAAGTTAGTGATTCTACGGTAGATTGCTAGTAGTCAATCCTATACGTTTGATGTAGATTTGTTATATGTTATTAAAATTGTCGTTTTAAACAATTTAACTGTAGAAAGAGAATACATAAATGATGTTGTATAACAGTATAATGTATTATTTAATTATCAAAAGTTTTGAAAAAATTTAAATTTAGTTGTATTAGTATTGTTAATGTAGAGATTTTTTGTGGTAAATTCAACTAATTTTGTAGTTATTACTGCATCTAAAGATGTCGCTAAAAAAAAGGAATTGCACTGTGTAATGGTAGGGCACATAACTTTCTATAACCATGAAATTATTATTAGTATAACCATGTGTTTATTTGACACTCTAAGAATCAAAATACGCAAACTTTAGTTATTATTTTGAATTTAACAATTTAAGTTAATTTAAAGTTGTTAATTAAAATTGTATTTATCATTCAAAATGAAAATACCCAAAAATTATTTGTTAAATTTTAAATTAATTGAATCTACAAATCGACCAATTTTCCCATCTGGAACCACCGATCTCTCATCAGCAATATCAATATCCTTTGACCGACAAACTTATTGACCGATTCAGGCTCTTCTCCGCGAGTCGGCCGATAATCGCCCGATCTGTTCTTACCTAATCGTTTACGTTTACAGACGTAACTACAGTTCCGTTCACTTTCCTGTAGTTTGTTACTGTGATTAGTTAAGGATGAAAAGGCATAGAATTTTTAAGGTTTAAGCCGGGCTTCTTTAAGAAACACAGAGCTCTAAAATGATTTATTTCTTTCATATAATTATTTTACACCGTTATTTATACAAATAATACATTGAAATGAACTAAGGCAGATATTATTAATCTTGTGGATTTTCTACAAAATTAAGAAAAAGAAAAGATTCCAGGTAAAATAACTCTCAAACGGCATAAAAACACACAATTTAGCAAATTGTTTAAAACAAATGTTCCATGCACCAGATTTTTTGGGTACGACTCATACTCATCATTTTTTTCTGTAGTTACGACCCCCCCCCCCCCCCCATCTCCCCTAAAATGTTAGTCTGTATCCACCCCTGAATTCAACAGTTAATTTCTACCAGATAACGGTATAGATGGATGTATAACTGGAATAAGACAAATGTAACGCGTTTGAATAAAAACCAAACATGTGTTTGCCACATTGAACGACTACTGCGCAAGAAGTAGACAACGCACCCATCTCAGTTAAGGGTCGGCTCTAGTAAAACAGAAAGCAACCTGCGACTCCCTATAGGGGCGGTAGGTTACGCGGACATTGCTAATCCTAAATCCATTTAAAACCCGCAATTATTCAAATAGCGTTTTTAAAAAAATACCAAACTCTTAGGGACAAAATTCTTCATCCAAATGGCTTGGTAATTTTTCGCAATAATTAATAGTTACAACGTAAAAAATATTAAAAATCACCCTATAGCGGCGGTAGGTTACACGGACATTGCTCAGCCTAAATCCATTTAAAACCCGCAATTGTTCAAATAGCGTTTTAAAAAAAATACCAAAATCTTGGGGACGAAATTCTTCAGGCGAATGGCTTGGTAGTTTTTCGCTATAATTAATAGTGACAACATAAAAAAATATTAAAAATCAATGTTTTAAATTGTTAATAAATATTAAACAAAATATTTTTCTTAATTTTTAAAATGTCATTTGCATGCATATTGACCATAGCTTTAAAATGACATATCGTTTATAATTTTCCAATCAAAAATAAAGGGATAATTTAGATTTTAATTTAACATTGGTCTTATGGAGTGTCAGCCAACATGGCCGACAGCTAGAGCCGACCCTTAAGGGTCTACTCCAGTAAACGAGAAAGCAACCGGAAACGCAAGCGCTTCTCTCTACAACCGTATCTAAATAGTGCAATTTCTTGCTGCTGAGCGCTTTGCCATTACCTTATTTCAAACCATTTTATAAATCCATCTTTTGTAATTGAGTGCTGATAAAAAGTGAATATTCTTTATAAAATTTCGGATCCGGCTTGAAAATTACTTTTCATTATTAATTTTTATTGTGTTAGGAAAAAAATTCAAACTTTGTACTTACAAAATGTCAGTTACATAACAAAAGAAAAGCATTTTATTTAAAATCTAAAATGCAAAACGGATGCGTATTGCAATTAATTGTGCTTGAAATGAGACCTTGCAAACAATTTTATGATAAAAAATAAATGAAATAAATGGTTTGAAATTTAACATTGCTCTTATGGGATAAAAATCCAAGATGCCCGCCACTACAGCAGACCCCTAAGGCTCGTACTGCGTAGACAGGGGCAGTTGCCCCTCGGATCCCTTCGTTCGAAGGAGCAAAGAGTAGGTTTTGCACCCCACTATTTTCGAAAGAAATTTTAATTTTGAAGAGAATGAAAAATTCCAGATAGAAATTTATTTTAGCGGAAATTTATCAAATTATTCTTGGTTAGAGTGGCGCTGACTGCCGCGCATTCAAAATAAGTGGCGCTCTCTGCGATAAAGCACACTAGGTCTTCGAAAACAGCTGATACGTATAGTTTCGTTCAATTTCAACTAGCACGCGAGTACACGTGCTATAAACCGCAACCTTGTTGAGAAAGTTCGTATTTGAATATAACTCGCGAGTCGTGCGAATGAATTATATTTTTCTTTGCACAATTTGACTGGAAATAGTGTTGAAACCACCGTAATTGCGTGAATGTTACGTGAGAAAGAGGCTGTGCAGCCTCACACGCGTTCTAAACGTCTGCGAATGTTAGGCCTAGGTCTATGGTTTGGAGGTGGGATAAGTTATTATTACAGCTACATTGAAGTACTGAAAAGTAGGCTACTGATTTCGAATAATTTGATTACTTATTCGCTCAAGACCATTATTTTTGTAAACCAATACTCGAATGAAAGGACACTAATTTTAAAAAGAATCATTCATATTAATAAAATGAAATAGTGTGCTTGTCAACACCAGTGCACAAAATAATAAAAAACAGTTTAATAATTACGCATAAAATAAAACATAAATTACTCGCAATGCTAAAAAATTTAAAACCATTTGAAAAGATCACCATTTTATTATTATATACTAATTATTCAGAAATAAAATAACACAAACATTACTTGCTACATTTTTACAAACGAGCGACCCGCGTACCCGTGTCACCAAGGGTAAAAAATTTGAAAAAGTGAATTAATCTTAAGGCGTTAATTTCCAACAGCTGATACATTTGCTTTTAATAGTTTTCTCTCTAGATAATAATAATAATTATTAGTTAATCTCCTACTTTATTAAAAACTCACCTCTCCTACTCCACCCTACAAGTCACAGTGCATATGTTTAATAATTTAAATATGTTTGTGAGAAAGTATGTGCCAGTTTCTGGTACCGTTTATTATTTTTTGTATGTTAATTTAACCTAAACAAGCAGTTGGTTGTGAATAATAATAAACTAATTCTAAATTTGCTAAGTTGGTTGCTTTTGTAATGAATGTAAACGAACGTGTGTTTGTCTTGCTAAGATTTTGATCAGAACAGCTGTTTTATCTGATATAATGCTGGGGAGTAAAGCCTCAAATTTTCATAATTTTCACGCTTTAAAATTAAAATTTAGCAAAATTCTTTCTTAGAGTGCATCTATGACCCCATAAGAATATACCTTTAAAATTTTGTATTGTAGGCTATCTCGAGTAATTTTTTTATTGCTCCATGTTGATTCCACTACAGCCAGGAGAAAGCCGCTTAAACGCTACTAATTTGCTTTTGTCGTAGATATAAATATATAGCCTACCTACGAGACGGAGTCGGTTTGCTCACACCATCAAAGTAAACATATTTTCTGCTACACTTTTAATGCGATGTTTGTGATTTTAATAACCACATCAACTATTGCCATAAAATATAGAATTATTAAACAACCAAAAATTCTAAACGGCATTATCTCGTTTTGAGCAATAAATTACATGAAGTCCTAGTCGACAATCGTCCACGTAGTTGTTACAGCACAATCGTCCATGCCATGAAATTACTGCTATTCTATGGCCAAACGCTGCCGACATCGACTGTCAGGTAAATGGAATCTCAACTTTTCTCTTGTTTCCAAGTCATAAACCATCGTTGTTGCATAATTTTATTGTCGCGGTATAGATTACCCAACATATTTTATTTCTTATTTAAATTCTAAAAGTATCTATTCCGCTTAAGCAATAACGATATAGTCGTAATGCTCCCGCATACACAAAATGTGTGAAGAAATCAGTGTGCTTCGTTACAAATTAATTAAGCCTTCACACGTTTAATAACTGTTGGATGAAAGCTCCTACCATTACCGAAGTTAAAGATGGAACTGTATTTACTACTTTTTAATAGTACAAGTTGGGCATTTTTAATTTGATTCAAAGTTTAATTTTCAAGCTTGTTTATACCATTGACCTTACCGCTTACGATAGGCCTACTTATCTAAATATTTAAAAGACCACCCAAGCAAACGAATTGGTGTAGATACTTGGTCTCATCAGAAACCCCGCTATTTTGCACCTACAAAATCTAAGGAAAAGTGTTTTTTTTTCGAAATTCCAGTGTTCCAAAAGGCATATTTGAGGGTAGTGGATTGGAGTGGTTTTAATGAATTCCAAATTAATGTAAACATGGTAGGCCTACCTAATATACATAAACTAGGTGAGATCTCAAAGTGCTTTGTATTCGAGCTCCCTGTTCGCTCAATTAAAAAATGTATTATGCAGGGTTGTTTCAAAAGGAACGGATAATATCTCAAGAACTGATTATTCACTTTTCATAGCCATTTTGATTCCCTATCGGATGGTGTAACTGTCAAAGTAATCGGGTGAAGGATAACAGTTAAGTTAAAGGTAACTAGGGGCTGTGCCCCTGGACGCTTCGCGTCCCAACTCCGCCTCGCGTCCCAACCCCGCCTCGGCCTCAGATGGCTGCTTCGCTTCGCTCGCAGTTTAAAAACTCGCTGAAGGCTCTCGATAATCTTTGGCTCGTTTGTACCTGGGTGACCGAGCATCGCTCAGTATTTTTAACATCTGGATTGTATCTATTCGAATACTTGGTGACTTTAAAGGAGGCATAAAAAGAAGTTGTATCTAGTCGCCTTCTAAGTGACTTGAAAAGTGGTATAAAAAGAAGTTCAGAGTTTAAATTGTATGCGCATTTTTCATAGTTTTTGCAGACATAAAACCTAGCGCATTTGATTTCTGACGTTAAAAAACCCCTATATGCAAATTTTCATCAAGATGGATAGAGCCGTTTTCGAGATCCGCGGCAAATACAAAGATAGATACAAGAATTGCTCATTTAAAGTAATCGGATAAAAGCATACGTACCCACTATATTGTTGTTTACTGTGTTGGTATAGGATACCATGTTGAACAAACCAATAATTGTTATACATGACTTAACTATTATCCTTCATCCGATTGTATTGACAGTTACACCATCCGATAGGGAATCAAAACGGCTACAAAAAAGGTGGCATTTTTTGTTAAAATGTACGGTTTTTGAGTAATTTAGGTTTGAAATTTTCATACAACCGCCATTTTTAAACGCATGATTGGATATAATAGTTCATTTTTCTTAAGATAGATAATTGTTAGGTTACACTTCAAGTCAAGTTTCAACTCAACCGGTCAAACCCTTCTCTAGATATGGATTATTTTGTAAAAAAAACACAAACACAATGGCGGATATCTGGGAAACGAAGCGTTTCCAGACCTATGTTCATGTGAACAATTTTTCTTATTTTTAGCTGTAAAATCAGTTCATGAAGTATTATCCGTTCTGTGAATGCAGGGTGTATCACATTTGTTCCCAGAATTTTCTGAGCTGACTCCACTAGTAAAGGTAATTAAAAAAGTTCATATAAACATAGGTCCGGAAATGCTTCGTTAGAGAATAGCAGCTGGCTAAAGATTTCGCCCGTGTTTATTTATGGTGCAGAATTTAATTTGATTTACGTAGAGTAAACAAAATGAATAGCCATAAATTTTAAAAACCCTTTACAGCTAAACAGATTTTCTTGAATCATAGCTAAAAACACTCTCAATCAATTCACCTTTCAAACAAAAAAAGTAAATCGAAATCTGTTCACCCGTTTAGGAGCTACGATGCCAGAAACAGGTACACAGTCACACATGTTAAACTTATAACACCCCTCTTTTTGCGTCAGGGATTAAAAATAGATCCCAGATCTGTAACTAAACAAAATTACTAGGCAGATTTAACCTTTTTTTTAACACGCTTTTATTAGCTTGGCATGTATCTATGTAATTTCTTCTTCTAGTTTGCCGTTTGGCAAGCTCAGAATCTGTCCATGAAACCTCCCATAATGTATTCAAATTCGAGTTAACTGAACCAAGTCAAAAAAGTTACAACAGTATCCTAAAAGTTGTTTTCCTAAATAGTTTAAATCTTAATTTTAACATTTTTAATCATAAAATAGAATTGTAACAATAACTATCTACACCCGATTCCCCTTCTCCGTGCAGTACAGAGCGCCCCATAAGCCATGTTATCCTTACGACAGTCTCAGCGATAATAGCCAACTAAAAAACATCAACTCCCATGCTATGCTCGGTCAGTTGACGCAACCCGCATGACAATAAACGTGATGTTCGCTGTAATGGTAGTAGCATGTCTATTCTCCCGTAAGACCTGTACTGCACGGTGAACGTGGAATCGAGTATAGAGGCTGATTAATAAACATTTTCTCAATGTACAAAGATAGGTTTTGGCACCCTTCTACCAATAATTTAATTTACTTTGATTAAATACTTGAGACCGATTTTAATTCAGGAAAAATCTACTTTTATTATTTGCATTTATTTTCAATTTAATAAAAATATTTCAAGTAAAGACGAAGAAATTGCAAACCTCTTCAGACTTATAGTAGACAAATTTATCTTTGGATTACAAAGTATTTAACAAAATTAATTAGTTGAAGTCAGATAAATAATATTTGATATTGTTGATTTAGATTGAATAGTGTATACCAAACGTTCAACTGAATCTGCACTGTAAGGATTTTTTTTAAATTTGATATAACGTGTGAACTATGGAAAGCTATATAATTTTAAACTCCCTGAACATGTTAAGCTCCATTCATAGTCCCATAACTCCTCATGAAGTCCATGAAAAATAAGTTTCGGATTTTTTAATCACTAACCCTCATTTTTGTAATTACGACTTTGTTCAATATATACTATAGTTTGTAACTTCTCAGTTTAAATTTGAACAGAATGAGGGATAATAGATATAAAATCAACGGCAATTTATTTTATATTCAAAATCATAATTTTGATTAGGATTAGGGTGGTTCAAACAAACTGTTCAATCCCCCTATCTCCTTAGGTATTTTAAAATAAGTTGATATATTGGCACTTGTAATTTAAATTCAAATTGTTCTGCCTGAGCAACACCAGAAGTCCAAAACTGAAAAAAGCTTTAATAGCAAATGACTGTAACAAATATTACTGTAACTGTATCAGAGCTATAAAAATTTAAAAAATAATTCGATCACACAGCTCAATTGAGCAAATTTCAAAAAAGTAAGTTTATATGTTTTAGGATTTCAACCAACTATATTTAGAAAATTGGTCTACTCACGAACACGCTGAATAACTACCTGCGTGAACAAAATACGTGTATATTAGAATTTGTTTGCGCCTCAGTCTCCAGAACACTATGAGCTGCTTCGTTCCACTCACAGTGTAAAAACTGGCTTTGCGTGTTAGCATCTCAACTTTGCGACTTCAGATTATAAACTGCGCTTTGCGAATTTGCACCTCAAGCCTTCAGAATTTGGTCTCGAATCAGAAGTTGCCCCCACATGGATTTGAACAGTGTACTTGTATGGTATTTTACGTTTCCACTGATTTTGGGAGAATCGGGCAAGCTAAAAGTCACACAATATGCAGAGTAATCTCACATACTTTTTTTAGATAAATCTCAAACAAAATTTTACTTCAGGTCAAAAACGTGCTTCCAGTTGTTGGATTTTTGTTAGACTGCGAACACATACGTATATAACATTTTTAATGACACCCCAAAACGTGTTCTGTAGACCGTTATTGAACAAAACGTGTCGGAGTTTTGCTTTTGAAACTAATGCCAATAAGTAAAATTAAGCCATGTTCAAAATGCTTAATATTGTAACTTTAAATGGCCGACATTTTATGTAGGGTGAACCTTATGATGTCTGATTTGCAGCATTGTGTTCTCCTAAGATATACCTTTAATTTGAAGTACAACTCGACCTATGCTCCTGTTTAAGAACTCCCTATGGGCCATCCTCCTAAGGTGATACAAAAATTATACTAATGGCTTCAAAAATTATTTTTAATGGTAAAGAAACGATCTACCAAGTTTTGTTGCGTAATCTGCAATGGTTACAAAAATATTTACACCGTTCACAGACTTTTGAGACAACCTGTATAGTCTACTAACACTGTTTTAATAAAACTTCCTATCTGTTAAAGATGTTTGTCAAAAAAAATTTTAAATAGTGACATAACTTGAAGACGAGGGCCCCGTGAAAAACTTTCTCTCGGGAAAGGATGTATTCATTTAAAGAACATTAAATTATACAGAGTGTCCCCGAACTCTCGACTGACCTTCTCAGGTATTATTCCTGGACCAATTAGATTAGATTAAATTGGGGTGGATTCCTCCTTGGAGAAGGCCTCCTTACACGTCAACCTTTGGTTTATTGTGCCCCCTGTGTACCGCGCCTAGTACGTTAGAAGCCTGTATCCCTTGTGAGGTCCAGGATTTTCTCCACCAAGTATGTGTCTTCTTCGTCTCCTGGTTGCTGTATTCCAAAGAGCCTGCTCCTCCTACGCTCCAGGATCTCGCACTCAAATATGACGTGGCTTGCTGACTCTTCTGCCTGATTACAAAACCGACAGAATTGGTCGCCTTCAAGGATTCCCACTGTTGCTAAGTGTTTCCTGAACTGGCCATGTCCAGTAATGAGTTATACAACTCTTTTGAGTTGTGGTCGGTTTAACTTGATTAGGGATTTAGTAAGCTTGGTCAGTCGTTTACTCTGAATGTGCCCAGGTAATCTACACCATCTCTGACGTTGCTCTTCCCTGGCCCAGTTTTTTACTGCGCTCTTGGCCATGCTACGGCTAATGCAGCACATTGGTTCTGGCCCCGTCAATGGTGTAGATGCTCCTTTCTTTGCAAGAGCATCTGCCATCTCATTTCCTGGAATGCCACGGTGTCCTGGCACCCATCTCAATCCCACCATGTTTAATGTGGAGAGTCTGACTAGTGTTGAGAGGCACTCCTTCACCAGTTTGGATGTGACTTGTACTGAGTCCAGCGCTTTAAGTGCTGCTTGACTATCAGAAAGTATTAGGATATGTCTGTTCCTGTATCCATTCGACAATCCTAAGTGGGCGCAAGAAGTAATTGCTTAGATTTCTGCTTGGAAGACTGTGCAGAACGTCCCAAGACTTGCACTAATGTTCGTCCTTGGTGAAGCGCTGTATACCGGTACGCCATAGCCAGAATTGCTGCCCATCAAAGACCCGTCTGTGTACCAGACTAGAGTTCCTGTAGCAGATCCCGGTTTGATGTTCCCTTCCCAGTCTTCTCGGGTTCCAAGAGTTACTGTAAAGGGTCTATAAAAAACGTACTCGGTGTGCATTGCATCAGTCACCATGTCTAACACCGAGTTTTTAAGTATGGTGTTCACAATGTCGGAATGTCCTGCTCCTGGCATGCCCCTCATCCATTCGTTCACACTTATTAGTCTGTATGCCGACTTCCTTGCCTCCGACATTATGTGAATGTCTAGAGGCGGAAGTCCAAGGAGCACCTCCAAAGCTGTTGTAGGGCTACTTCTGAAAGCTCCAGTTATACATAAGCATGCAAGTCGTTGTAGACCAGTTAGCTTGATACCAACAGTAGTTTGGCATGATTTCTTCCACCAAACCACCGCTCCATATGTAATTTGGGGTCTAATCACAGATTCATAAAGCCAAAGAGCCATATGAGGTTTGAGAACCCAGGTAGTTCCAATAAAGCGTCTGGTTGCCAGTAGCGCCCATTTTGCCTTAAGAATCGGATTGTCCAGGTGTGCATTCCAGGTCAGCTTTTGATCAAGAATTAATTACCCCAAGATACTTTACTAACGCAGAGATATTCAACCGGGTGTTGTCCATGGATATCCTCTCCAGGGCTGTTAAGTTCCTTTTCCTTGGTTTTGTTGGGATTGACGTTGAGGCCTTCCCATGGTGAGGCACACCATGTTTTAACACGTCTCAGATCTCTACTTATGATATCCGAGACAGTGTCATCATTTTTACCAAGAACCAAGATTGCTATGTCATCTGCATAGCCTTGGATGTATGTTCCTGACTGGCTAATTTATGTAATGAGACCGTCGACCACCAAGCTCAACAGCAAATGTGAAAGAACTCCTCCCTGTGGACACCCTCTTGTAGCCGTGACCTCAATCAGTTCACCAAGTAGAGAGCTTTGTATGCGCCTGCTTCATAGCATGGAGTGCACCCACCTTGTTATGACCGGGTCCACATCTCGCTCTTGCAGTTTCCGCACTATTGAGTCAAATGAAGTATTGTCGAATGCGCCTTCTATGTCCAAGAAAGCGCACAGGGCTATTTCCTTCCTTGCCAGGGTATCCTCGATTCTGCCCACCATTCTGCTGTGTAGAGCAGTTTCATAGGATTTTCCCGGTTGGTAGGCGTGTTGATTTCGATGAAGAGGTACCTCAGAGAGCACCCCTTTTCTCAAGTATCTTTCCACTGTTTTTAAGAGAAACGAGGATAAGCTGATAGGTCGATAAGCTTTGGCATCAGAATAATTTGTTCTGCCGCGCTTAGGAATGAATGTTACTCTGCTAGCTCTCCACGCCTGTGGAATGTAGCCATAGGCTACACTGGCTCTAGATAACTTGCAGATTCATTGAATCAGGGAGATTGGTCCTTCCTGCAATAATGCCGGATAGATTCCGTCTCCGCCAGGTGATTTAAATGGGCTGAATTTGTTTATCGCCCATTTTAGTTTAGAAATAGTGACAATGCTTCTGGCCAGTTTCCAATCAGCAAGGGATGCCCTGGGCCAAGAGCTATCTCCAGCTTGACTCCGACTACCGTCTGCAGTGTCACCATTTATGCATCCAGGGAAGTGAGTTTCAAGTAGTACCTTGAGCGTCCCTTCCGCTGTTTTAGTGTAACCTCCTGTCAGCTTCCTAAAGGTGCCCACAGGATTATAAGGTTTTGAAGCCATTACTTGTTGTAGTCTAGCTGCCTCCTTTTGGCTATTCAATTTGTTGGTGAATGCCTTCCAGGAATCAAGTTTGGCTTGCCTAATAGCTTTGCTGTATGATGTGAGAGCTAGATGGTACTCCCTCCAATCACCGCTCCGCTTGGAGGCATTAAACAGCCTTCTTAATTGTTTCCTTCTGAGACCACCATCTGGTATTAGATTTACCAGTTTTAGATCGCAGAGGGCAGTTATCCAGATAGCAGTCCATTATGGCCTCCTGAAGTGAGGAGGCCACTCGGTCCACGTCTGGAAAGGTTGCAATCGCCCCCGTCATGGAGCCGAGTACCGCCGACAGCTGATCCGAATAGGACCTCCAGTCGGTAGCCCTCGGATCCCTAAATAGTGCTTTTGTGTTGTATGTTTCTAGTTGAAACATTATGTACTTGTGATCTGACAGGGAGGCTTCTGTTGACACGTGCCAGTCCCTAATCAGATGTGCTGTATTTTCTGTACAAAAGGTAATGTCTATGACCTCACTACTGATTTTATTGGAGAAGGTCGGTGTATCGCCTACATTAACAATTTGTAAGTTATTAGACAAGAGAAAATCTAGTAATGACTCACCCCTTGTATTGGTGTCAGTGCTGCCCCTTCCTAGATGGTGATGCTCGTTGGAGTCGCACCCCACCAGAAGCTGCTGCCTTCTGACAGTTGAAGCCTCCACCAGGAGTTCCAGGTCTCTAGATGGAGGAGGTGTACTGGCATCGTATGGCAGGTAAGCGGAGCTCAAAATTAGGCCCTGTTTGTCCTTCCCATTCTGCCAGTGGATTATCACTGTAGTGGTTGGTGTCTCTGGAACAAAAATCGATTAAAGGCAAGCATTGTACTACCGACCTTGCAAGAATGCAGGTTCGGTTGTTGTTAATCGAGTTACAAAAAATAAGCTTACCTTCGGCATCTCCCAGTCCTGCGATCTGACCTCGATGGAGCCAAGGCTCCTGGATCAGCGCCAGGTCGATGTGTTTTTGCCGGAATGTTTGGCAGAAGGAGGCCGAAGCCGCCTTACTGTGGTGAAGGTTTATCTGCAGGACTTTCAGCATTGTCTCTTCCTGACAACAAGACAAGAGAGACTTGCCACAGTCCTACATGCGCCTTGCATCCTGCTGCCTTGATGGCTGCAAGAGACAAGTCGTCAACCAGGAAGACAAAGGTGCGGCCTTTGGGGTCCTCCTTTGTTGCCAAGGTCTTCCAGTCTTTGACCCTGAAGCTCGGGTTTTGTTTGTCAAGCATATCCCGGATCCTTTCTGGAGTCCCTGCCAGCTTGACAGGTGCTCTGAGGAACACCTTGATAGCCCGCAGGATATCCTTTCGGTCACCAACGATAAGCTCAACATCTTCGCCCAGAGGTCTAATACTGGAAATGACTTTCGTCAACCAGAGTTTGGTATGAGAATTGAAGCACGAGATAATGAGTGCTCCTTTCTCCATGTACGAGCCTGAGAAGACTGGGTATGAGCCGTCCTCCAGACACTCGAACTTGTCCATAATGGCATTTTCTAATGTTGTGCCCTGTTCCTCGGAGAATTTTTCTTCGGGAAAACATTTGGGCACAACTGCCATTTTGATGGAGGAGAGAGCTTCCTTAAACAATGATCCAGGTTGCGCCGATGTCGATGCACCGTGCTCACCAGATTGTCTAGGTCTCTTCCTCTGTGTTTCAGTGGAAGGGGGAGTTGGAGCATCGGTTCTACCGCGCTTCTGACTCCCTTCCATCAGTGCGGGAACATTGGCAGCTGTCGAGGCAGCACCTTTGTTCTTGCGCTTATCAAATTTTTTGGGGTCATACTC
>JAGFPH010000455.1:553960-570162 GCA_018207615.1 Philaenus spumarius
TAGTGCATAGTAGTGTAAAGATAATCTACTCTCAGGACATTATTACAAATAAGTTTCTCAAATGGTGGGGTCAACCAGGTTAAGCAGACTAGCCTCATTCACATTACCTTAGTTTTATATGAGGCTCTCTTTAAGTTTGGAAATGACAGCAAGATAAGGCAATGCTAGCAGTGTAAAGATAATCTACTCTCAGGACATTATTTCCAATAAGTTTCTCAAATGGTGGTGTCAACCAGGTTAAGGAGACTAGCCTCATTCACATTACCTTAGTTTTATACAAGACTCTCTTTAAGTTTTAATCTGATTTTTTTACAAAACTTTCTTTTCTGCTCATTTTCACTGGTATCTATGGTTTATATACATTTCACTCATCTACTGGTTAATATGGAAAGAAAATTTCGGAATCGAATTTCATTTATTTCTGGCTACATCTTATACAACTCACATGGCTAAACAAAAATGGTTTACCATTATAAAAGTCTTGGAAGAGTGTATAAGCTGTTATTGTCAAAAGCTTTTTAACTTTAGATTTGAGTATGATGGTACATGTAAAAAGCATTTTTTCATTTTTAAAATTACTATTTTTTTTACTTTAGACCACCGTACAGTTCGGCTAAAATTTGAATGTAGATTTCTTGTTTTTCCACAAAAAAATGTTTACATAAAAAGGAAAGAGGTACTTACATACAGGAAATAAAATTCTCGTATTTAATTAACATTATAATTAAAATTATTACAATATGAGTATATAATTCGAAACATTATTATATCCATAAGAATTAGAACGTATAGTAACAAACAATTTTTAAATACAACATTATTTTCCCCCTGCTCTGTTATCAAATCAGTTCTACAAGTTTGCAATTTGTCGCTCAAGGCACTTTGTGTTTTTATTAAATACTGTACTCTTCTAGATCAAAACACAATGAGATAAAAATGTTTGATGCCCAAATTGGAAAAAAATTTATTTTATTACGACAATGAATTTGAATTAATTTATTTCAATATGAGTCAAAATAATCAGAATATATTCCTTTACTACTTGCACCCAAACAATATCAACAGTGTGGAACAAATGTCACAGACACAGTAAAGTTTGCTACATTTGTTGCAAAATTAATGTTGCTCTTACATTTAAATACAGAAGATTCTAGCTATTCCATGAGCTGAGGGGGTAATATATACATAACACACATAAACTGTTGAGGAATATCCAGTAGAATGCAAAAAGGTCAATTAATTTGACCAGTTTAAATAGTGTTTATTACTTAATAAATAATTGTGTTCGAAGCAGCAGTAACTGTGTAAAGTAGAATGTCATAAATTAGTTACATATTGTTTTTCACTAAATGTAATCATTGTTTATTTATCAAAAACACAACAATTCAAATTATATTCGTCATAGACCCTGTAGTTTAATTGTGAAATATAAATATGTTTAAAACATTTTGGCACTGAAAATTAATTGACTACTAATCTTACACTTAATCTAAATGATTCTCCAAATACTAATGTGCACCATCTATATTCTGTTCAAAATATTATAACCTGAAACTAAAGGCATTAAATATATAATATCTTTAAAAGTATTGTTTTAAATTCGAGTATCTTTAATGCAACATTAAAGCTATAAAATTGCAGGACTGCATATTGTGCTGTCATTAATGGAAAATATGGCAAGCATTTGTATCATTAACAATTTGTACTATGTTTTATACTTAATTTAAATTCATTTAAATTTCCATTCAACATATCTTACAAAGCTTACTGGCTATCATGTAATATCATTTTTTTAATATCTAAGATATTTCCACTCGCCCTAACTGTAGAGTAGTTAGGCACTGCAAAGGTGAAGAAGAAAAAATATGATTGCTCATAGGACGACAACAAGAGACAATTGGATAAGCAGTAAGTACAGCTAAGAAATATCCCAAAAACTAAGTATACAAATGAGAGCGTACAAAACATAGAAAGATTATTCAGTCAAGAAATTATGTCTTACAAGTTTGACTAGAAATTTGCCGGTAAAATCCTCAACCGAAATTTATATTACTACTTGCACAATATTTCTTCACCATTAAGTATCAACACAGTATGTAATAATAATAAATAGATTTCACACAACAATTGTTTTAGGTAGGATCTGAAATTTTTTTTAAACTAAACTTTGTTTAAACGAAAAGAACATAATTTACTCAACTACAAATTAACCATTCATTGTAGTGTTTCAAATTTTTCATATTAAGTCCAGACATAATTTCTTAACTGATAATATTTTATAATAGGTTTAGTATAAAATTTATGAAACATGTTTACACTACGTTACACAAACAAGTTAAAATTATTTACAACATCAAATAACTCTAGTTGTAAATTAGTTTTGTTTTAATAAATTCAAAACAAAAGATAAAATGAAAATACACACAATAACAGCTTAAAATCTAATTTTATAAGTTAATTTTGTACAAGACACGTAAAAATAAAATTAAAATGTTAAGTACAGCACTTTAACACCTTCATGTCAGAGTTAATATAATGTTTAAATAAAAATATAACTAAGTAACTGGGTTAGTACAAAACTACGAATTGTTTTTTCCTTTATCAAAGCATGCAATGTTAAAACAAAACCATTACAGTACAATAAAACTGTTAAAATACATTTAGAGGACTGCAGGTACAGATTTTTAAAGATGGGTTGGCTCATCACTTTTTGTTCAAAATTTGGAAACTTAATTTGTATTTACAAATCTTAGAACATTTAAAATATAATAAAAAGTACTTGCAATGCATTGCCTTTAATGCAGTGATTACAAATTACAGCCTTCTTTGTTTCAAACATCTATATACAGATTCCTATCAATTAATTGTCACTTTTAATTATTGTAACTTCAATTTTCTAACAAATGACAGGACACCAAATTTTTACATTTCCTTATCAGACTGATTGTGCATGTCCTGATTTTAAATCCCTGTTTCACTAAAATTAATAGTTAATAGTTGTAAAACTACATATTAAAATGAAAAATTCATTACTTTGTCTACACATAACTCTTGGTACCCGCAGACCCCTGAAGAATATGTATGGCAGTATCGATATATCAAATATAGGGCAGTACACTTTTCACTTCATTACATTTAAGAAAAAGAAACAGAACAAAATAATAAATAACATTTATAAAACTATATACAACAAATAAATATCCTTTATCATAAAAAAGTAGTAAACAAATGATAGAGAAATGGATTTTCTGGCAATATAATTTATATGAAAGAAAACAATTTTGTGTAATTTGAAATAAAGATACAAAATTAAGACTAATTATGAAATATGACTTTATGACGGAAGACAAAGTAATGTGACAATGTCTCAACACTGCATTATTATAAGTAAGCATAACTGATTATGTAGTTAATGTTCATTCTATAACCAAGTATACGGTTAATACTGATTAGTTACAAGATACCAAGACCAGTGTTTGATTGTGGTTGATTAGTCAGTCTTGAATTTACAATACGGTACTAACATAGATTAAAACGTCAACCTTATTTAAATGTTACACAGAAGTATTTATTCTATCTTAAATAATGTTTACACAAATTGAACATTATCTAAAATAGATTTTGCTTACATAAACGAATAACCATCAAATCTAGAAATAAATTGTCAACTCACATTTTTGATTTGTAAACAAAAATAATAAATTACAAAACAATATACTTTAATAAATAAAACACTACCTTATTTGGTCTGTCACATTACTTCTTGTCAAACTTGTCCAAGTCATGTGAAACACCGAATAAGGTAATGTTTATTTTATACACCATTTTATTTATTTACTAATTAAATGTGACACCGCAAACATGCAAATAAAAATAAAACCTTTTCAAAATGAAATAATGCTATACAAAAATTGTCTCACAATTTCTACAAAGCCTTAAAATTGTATTTTTACTATCAACCACATTAGGAATTTGAAACCAATAAAGAGGAAAGAAGACATTTTATTTTTGATTGTAATGTCTAATCCAAGTAAAGATATACCAAGAGGTAGTGCAGCCTCGCAATAATAATTATGAAATACCTTTACATTAGTATCCATATACATACTACACACAGTTTAGTTTATGTCAATGGTCTTGATTGATATCTAATGTCTTAATGGTTTTAAATAGTACATTTATAATTAAGTTATATTTAAATGTTTTAAACAAAGGATGTTTAAAATACCTGTTGTTAATTATTAGTAAGTCTGTGTCTGCGATCATGGCAAGATAAGAATGGAAGGTATAAAAACTTGTTGACTTAAAATGTGTAAAGTGAAATGAGATTCTTCTGTCTGGAGAACCTTTATAACTTATCGCTTCATCTTGTCCAGTATAGGCAAAACCATGTCGAAAGTCGGGCGCTTTCCTGGATCTTCATTCATGCAGATACGAATAAGCTTCGCCAGATGAGATGAAATGCCAGGCGGAATACTGATGCGAAGTCCTTCTAAGGCCACCTTTAAATATATACAACATAGTAATAATTGTAGTAAAATGTTATTTGTTTCTAACCACTTTTTAAGTTATAATTTTGTTTATTTATTGAAGACATTAAAATGGTTAATATATTAATTTATAAGTATGGATTATTCTTAAATCAAAATGAGAGCTTACAATGGATTAGAATCACTTTGTCCTAAAACTTCCAAATAGATTAATAAAGACAGGGAGTAGTGAATAGCGTTAGTTAACCAAACGCCAGTAACTAGGATACTTGAACTAGTTTTGAATGTTCCAACTGTAGCAGCAAGTTCAGCGCCAACATCCTCTCCTCAAAATATGTAGTCTACTTTAACTTTTTTGATAAAACTACCCATGCACTAAATATTTCTTAAAATTCGTACAAAACATTTTAATTTTTGGTTACTGTTTTATTCATATAAATCAAAGCCGAGCTGGTCTTCTTGTCCTAAAAACTAATCCTATGATTTTTAAAATTGTGAATTTATCCTTATCTTTAGAATAGTCTTAGTGCCGAATTTCAATTATTTATAATGTCCGATACATCCATTAATTGCTTTGAAAATGAGTTTTAAAACATAAAATACAACTTATGTTAAAACATAAACTCATCAACTTGCTTACACTACTCCTAACAGGAAATTTCATCAAATATTACATAATATTCTTAAAATTATTTGGAATAAACTGACATAAAAACAGGGTGATTTTTGAAAACGTACCATATCTATTATTTAAAAAATGCAGAGATATACAAAATCTGATTTCGGTACGGTACAGTTATTTACCGGCAGGAAAACCCTATTTACAAAATCAGAAAGCCCTTCCCCCTTCTACCACCCCATTTAAAAATTTGTAATGGACACAAATGGCTTATGATACATTAAATTAAAGCCCTTTAAAAACTATGAATTTCTACGACGAGAAGATAAAAATCAGCTAACACATTTGTTCGCCAAGTTCAAAAATTTTATTTTGTTAGTTATTTTAGAATTTTATATTATTTAAAAGACAGTAAGAGACATCCAAAATCTGTTTTTGGGACAGTTATTCATCTTTATTAGAACCCATGAGAAAACCTATATCCCTCAAACTCATTCCTACCATTCCAAGTCAACAATTTGTAATGAACGCATATGACTTATAAACATAAATTTCTGTGGTAATAAAATAAAAATTGCTTAACGTACTTTTTGGTTAACCATATAAACCATTTTAGGCCACAAGTAAATAAATTAAAGCGAAAGTGTATTCATTCTGTGATCAGGTAAACCTTACTCTTGTTTATTTCATGCTGTTGACTTTGTCCAATCTTAAATATTGAACTTTGCAATAAATTATTATGTTCATAGGACAGGGTGCGGCAAAACTGACTAAGCAGTTTCTATCGATTACCACTCGGGCTGTGGTGGGGGTAGGAAGTCGAGCATAGTCTGTTGTTGTTCCATTGGCAATCCCATTTCAGTAGCCAACATGGTTTGGACCGGTGAACATCGTGGATTTGCCGTACGGGCGTATTATGAAAACAACAGGTCTGTGATCGCTACACAACGAGCTTTTCGGCGACGGTTCAACATTACGCGCAACAATGCCATTCCTAATGCAAACACGATTCGGTCCTGGGTTCGGCAGTTGGAGGAAACTGGTAGCACACTATGAACAGATACACATGGCAGACGCATATCCATAAGAACACCAGAAAATGTGCAGCGGGTGAGAACAGCAGTTCAACAATCACCGATGCGTTCTGCACGAAAACATGCTGTTGCATTGGGTATTTCAGACCGCAGTTTGAGAAGAATTCTGCAGTTCGATTTGAAGTTCCATCTCTTCAAATAATGATTGCTCAAGAATTGCGCCCAGCAGACTATGCCAAGCGTCAAAATCTGTGTGAGCAAATGCTTGCACAGATCCATCCGAATGCAGCGTTCTTCAATAGCGACGAGGCACATTTTCACCTAAGTGGATACGTGAATAAACAGAATTTTCGCTACTAGGCTGAACATAACCCCAGAATTACTCAAGAAAGACCACAACATTTGCCTAAAGTGACAGTGTGGTGTCCCGTATCGCAATTTGGTGTGATAGGCCCATACCTTTTTTAGGAGGAAGGCGTAACCGTTACCGTGAATTCCACACGTTACGTTTCAATGTTGCAAAATTTTCTGCAACCCAGAATTGACGAGATTGTTGAAGAACATGGATTGGGGGGACTTCTGGTTCCAACAGGACGGAGCTACGGCTCACACAGCTTGAATTTCACTTGGTATTTTGAGAGAAATGTTTCCGGGACGCCTCGTCTCTTTGAGGGGTGATGTCGAATGGCCTGCGCGGTCACCCGATTTGAGCATTTGCGATTACTTTCTTTGGGGATATCTGAAGGAAAAGGTGTTCAAAAGTCGCCCTCACACCCTACCAGAGCTAAGAGAGCGGATTATTGAAGAAGTGATATGTGTGGAAGAGCTGCTTGAAACTTCAGAGATCGTCTAAAACAATGTATTGATGCTAACGGCCGCCATCTTAAAGACATCATTTTTAAAACTAAATGAATGTAAAATGGTATGTTCTACTAATTAAAAAATTTCAAAAAATTTTCTCTATATATATTTATTTTTTTATTGCTACTCAAAACTGGTTCTCAAAACTGGTTTGGGGGGGGTGGTTCTGCCGCACCCTGTATGATAACCAATCTTTAAAAAATTCTAGAAAATAACATTTTTGAGCGTAGCAAACAAATGTGTTAGCCGATTTTTGTTTTCTTACCACAGAGATTTATGGTATTTTAAGTGCTTCAATTTGATGAATCACAAGTCATATGTATCCACTACAAATTTTTGAGATGGGAGGACAGGGGATTTTGGAATTTCTAAATAGGTAAGGTTACCCTGACTATAAATAACTGTTTCGAGATAACATCTTTTATATCCCTTTTTGTTTTTTAAATAATAGAGGTGATAAGTTATCAAAATCACCCTGAATATAAAATTTGTTCTATAAAAATATTGTTATTCTAAAAGATTTTTTTTCAAACAAATTATCCATACCTTCATTCCAACTTCCATAGGAGATAAGTCTGAGAACGGGACTTCCCTCGTGGCTAGTTCCCAGAGTAAGATAGCAAAGCTCCACATATCACTTGCTTCTAGGTTGATCTCACCAGGCTTCTTTTGGAGTGCTAGAAAAAATAAATACTTAAAATATTATACTACATCATAATTATACAATACAAAATACTGAGATCCAATAAATTATATTTTGAATAAAGACAATTGTTTGATACGGGTGGTACTGAAATGATCATGTACAGAAATTTAATTGATATTTCCAATAAAACCCATGAGTAGAGAAGAATTCACTTTATGCCAAACTTTGAGTAGAATTTATGCCAGTTAGACAAATGAAGATAGGGGAGTATCAAAGAGCTTGTAAACTGAAACCTTTCAGAGACAATACAGTACTATAAGAAGTATTGAGAAATTAATAATTAAAACTGTACTTAAATAAACTACTTTCTGGTTTGTATTGTTTAATTTCCATCCTTTCAAATCAAATTATTATATTTAATCAAATCTAGATTATACCTTATAAATTTGTTAAAATATTTTTCTGAAACACATAGACAACATTAATATCTATTGAGCTTGACTTGTGAGAAAGTAACTAGATAAAATAAAACCTGAACACAAATACGTTTACTAACTTCAAACGCGTTTCAACGACAATGTTGCCATCCTCAGTGATGTACGGGCTATAGTAACCAAACTATAACTAACCTAACAGTGTGTCAACGCACCGTATTTTTGCAAAACTAGACATACGTGGCCTAACGAGAAGTGGGCATGTCATAAAACTATGCTAAGGCGTTAACTACCGCCTATCATTATTCAAATAGCTTAACAATAACCACTATAACTTAAACAAAATTACTAAACTAATTTTAATATTGTAATATTTAACGAAACATAGTATTTATTACATTAATAAAGAATTCTGTATAGGACCTAATTCATTATTTACAATTATGTTACAGTAATTGTTAATATAAAAAGTTTCCCAAGCGTCCAATGTGTTAGGTTTAGTTACAATTTTCAACAGTTTAGAATTTTCTATTTTAAAATGATGATTTTCATCTAAACAATCACATATATTATTTCTCAAGGCCATTTTTTTGTCGGTACGTCATAACTTCCTTAATACAGCATCAAATTACATGAATGAGGCATCATTTTAAAGCTTTCCTTAACCGCTACACCGGAAAAATATACAAAATACAATTTTATGAAAAAAAGGGGAAAAAAAGAAATAAAGAATCCGAAAGTAACAGTGATGTAAGATCAAGTAAGTTGTAGGGATATTTTCCTGGCGTTGGCAACACTGAATATGCGAATGCTTCGCACGGGTCAGCTAGTGCCTATTATATTTTATATTCATATCAGGCCTATTATATTTTAAATGAGAAAAGTGTTATTTACCTCATATCTTCATACTTCTTTTAGTTTGTCCCATGTATTTCTTAGAACACATTTTGCAATTAATACAATAAATTCCGGATTTGTCGTGCATCACTGAGGGTGGCGACATTGTCCTTTAAACGCGTTTGGAGTTTGTAAACGTATTTGTTGTGAAATTTTGTGTTCAGGTTTTATTTTATCACATAGAAAACGATCGCATAATATAAATATCGAATTTCAAGATATAAATATGTGGAATAAATGTAAACCAAATAAAAACTACTAAGAAACAAATTTAAACTAATATTCTTAAAATTTTTTAGTTTTCAACCCACCTTCAGGAGACATCCATGCTGGGTAATAAATACGCCCTTTCTCTTGAAAAGAAAACTTTGCATCCGCCATATTAATCCTGGCTGTTAAGTCTTCGTCAATCTAGCAAAAAAAAAAGAAGGAATTTATTTAAATAATTTACTTAATTAGTTAATTACTATCAGTAATTATTATTTAGTAATTTTTACTAATGATAATATGAATGAAATAAGCTATTAAAAAGGTTTTAAATTAGGTTCGTTAATGAAGTCCAACTAAATTCTATTAATTTTTCAAGTACAGAAGTGTCCCGCTATCCGAAAATCCGCCTCTTTGAACATACATAGAGCGTTGATGAAAACGTCTGAAACCAAATTGGAATGAAAGCTAGTTACTTACAGTACATGTCCGCTCCATTTATACAATTCTGCAGAATCATTTTTAATCACTGCTAAACACAAAAAATAACTAATTTACACACACTTAAGTGTACACCATCCGTTTTTCCCTTCCTTTGCGTTGCGTTTTGGTTAACGGAAATTGACAACACATTTAATCCCAATGGGCCTGTTGGAATTGTCCGGTTTTGTTTCCTTCACGTTTTCTATCTGTTTTGCAGGAAGGAAGCTACCGATACAAGCTTCCGGTGAAACGGATACTGGATCCTTCAGAAAGGATGGAATAGATACAACAGTTAATCAATAGTAGTGTTGTTGACACCTGTCGGTTGCGTTCATCCGTTTTTCTCCTCCGTTTTCATAATCTCGAAGGAATTTTAGTTTTTTCTCGATCTTTTTTCAAGACGATGCGGTATTAACGGACAGACTGTGTGATGATAAAACCGACAGTTCGAACAACCTGATGAAGAGTATATTAATGAAATCCGCCTATTCCGAATTCCCGCTAAACCGAACAGTGTTCAGTCCCATTAGTTCGGAATAGTGGGACTCTACTGTATTATATCTGCACTTAGCTAATTTTAACATTATATTATATAGGGACTCATTTCCTGTTCGCTTCACTCACCAACTCCAGTGCGACTTGAGGTGAAGGAAATGGAAATAGATTACATATGCAAATGGAGAACCATTTTTTGTAATAATCTGATATTTTCACTGAAATGAAGATTAATTAGAACAGAGGCACTTGGATCGAGGTAGGGTGGTGGGGGTGCGGTATCCTAGATGCTGACTCATACGCAGTAAGCCCAGGTTTTTTGTGTGAATGACAGGATTTTTTAAAATTTTACAACGATACAAACCTGACCTAAAAACGCAGTTAGTTTTTTAACCATTCTAAATTTGCCAAGTAGGATTTGTTCTAAAACTTATAATGACATATGAAATCATCGTTTAAAAATTTTAGTTTTCTAAACAGCTAAAGCTGTGCAAGAAAACACAAATAAATTACTAAACTTGTCATTTTTCTAAGGCTCAATATCGTTTGTCAGACTTGTTTTAAAAAGAATATAAGGACACCTTTCAATTTGTCAAGATTTTAACTTTCTAAAACTGACTTCCAATTATTCGTTACTCTTATAGTTTCTTAGTTATGAAGTTTTCAGTAAACCTTTGCAATTGGTCAGTTTTCAACCAATGAGAAAGCACATTTTGCATTCGATACATCCATTACAAATCAATATATTTGTATAACAATATTTATATCGATTTAAAGAGGAAATTTTATATTTTCGTTAGGTATAAGTTAAATCTCATTTAGAGTTCAGATTCTATTCGCGTATTTCTGTGAAATACAAACATTCTGTCAAAGCAATTTGGCGCATTATCCGTTACTTTTACCCTTTGTCCACAGCGTTGGAACGATACGTTTGTGAGAGTTTTGTTTAGTTGATCTAACTTAGTGAAATAAGTTTATAAAATAACATTTTTTATTATCAAGTATACAGTTCAATTCTATATGGTTTATTCTCTACAATTTGTTATGATAAAGTTTCATTTTTGGGTAACGCATATTCATAAATAATGTTTCAAAATAGGCTTTATTTTGTTACCTGACTTGTAGTGCACCGTGTGGGCCTATAACTGCAATAATTTAAAGATAAAATTCCTTTCGTTTTTGTTAATATGCTATGGTAGGGGTAGGTAGCAGGTTTCTTTTACATTGTGTCGACCGATGTCATGGCGGACGGATGCCTCTTCCAGCTTTGTGTGGACCCTCATTAGTTATGAAGGTTCACGTGTAGACGTACAAGTTCTTGAATCTCTTCGAACATCCTTTAAAAATTTATTAAAGTTGTTTCTTTGGTTTTTTTTTTATCTTTACGTGTCGGTTGTGTTTTTTTTGAATAGTGTTATTTCAAAGTGATAAAAATAAAGAAAAGGAAACACTGATAAAACTTTGTACCCCAGTGAAGTATTGACTGTGGACAATACAACTAATACTGGAAATAAATTTCTTATTTTTAATTCATGGTACAGTAGTAGGAACAGAAAAACTGGTGTTTTAGACTTTATTTAAAAATGTATGTACATTTTTATACACTTACTATTTAGAACTAAATTACAAAAATTGTTTACTACTTTTAATGTAGGTCTAAAGTTGGATTTTTTCTTCCGTTACTGAACATTTTTTGTTTCTTGAGGTAATAACTTTTATGACTTGAATACATTTTACATCAATAAATTTTTTACTGGCATATATGAATTCTTTGAACATTTTCTAAAAAAAAAAATATGGAACACTTTTGGATTAGGATATAATTACTATACTTGGCGAATTTCTGAAAAAAATGCTTGCAAAACAAAAAAATGGCCTAGGGTTAATGTTCGCGCATCCGTGTTGATCAACTGTCTAGGCCTAAGAATTCTATAGCGTATGATTCTATAAAATTATGACATTTTCAGGATTAATAGAACACATAATAAAAATGATAAAAATCAAGTTTCCCACTGTAAAAATTGTTGTTGGTTTTTAGAATAAAAAAAAATATTTCAGGTTATATGTTCATTTATTAAAAAGTCCATTTATTAATCTTCAATTTTTTACATTTTTTATTTTAAAACAAATATTTATAATTAAACATTTTGTGACTTTTTAACAAACACTTGCTAAATATGTCTATGTTTACAGTGAGTAGTTTTTAAAACCTCTCGCCTAAAATCAGTTACACTTTTTACACACCCCCAAAAAATGTTTGGTCCTAAAAGAGTTAATGTCGGAAGTTCAACATGCTTTCACTGCCACATAGACTAATAGATAATAACATAGGAATAGATTGATCAATTACTTCCACAGCTACCTAAACGGCTGTCTAGATTTCAGTTTCATTGATAACAGTCGGACGCACATGATGCAAGAGGATTTAGTGTTATTTATTATGACTGTATTTCCTTAAATGTATTACAACATTTACTTTATATAATCATATTATAGTTACGTACATTTTGGTAACACCCCACAAATAAATCAAATGCATTTCAACAACCAAATTATAACATTGTTTTATAGTTTGTGCATCAATGAAGATGACAGCACTGTTGTTGAAATGCATTTGATTTAGCAAACCCATTACTCTTAAGAATTTGTGTTTAAGTTTTTAAGGTTCTGCTATTGACTGTTATAGAAAAATTATCTCTTTAGAAGAAGAATAATCTTATCTTACCATGATGTGTCTGCTATTAAGATGATAGCGAGGTGTTAAACGATCAAGACTATGAAGAAATGCCATTCCTCGTGCTACATCAACAGCAAATCTAAGAGCTTGTGCAGAATCTACTACTACGCCAGCACCTTCATGGAGTAAAGTAAAAAGTGATCCCCAAGGCATGTGCTGATTGATTACAACCAAATTTGGTGGAGAATTGCAGCAACCAACAACAGGAAGAACATTTGGATGCGAGAAAATCCTAGAGAATAAAAATACTCTGTTATAAGTTTAGAACTATCATAAATAAATGTAAATGAAATTACCACTACATCATGCAAATTTAAAAAATATAAACAAATCTAAAAAATAATCATATATATATTATTTACATGTGTTATAAATTATTGAAATTATATGTGATTTAAACAATACTATTATATTAAAGGCAATACAATAATTACTTAATAAAACATGTCAACTAATATAATTATTATTATTATTTCAAATGATGTAAGTTATACAAACTTACAACACACTGTCGTTACAACACGTATTAGTAAATAAACATTTATTTTTTAATATCTTTACCGAGTTTTATTCTTTTAATTTTACAACTAAACGATACAAACTAATAAACAAGAAAAAATGCAAAACAAAGTTAAATCCTATTACTTTAAATGAGCAATTCTTGTATCTATCTTTGTATCATTGTATCTGTCGTGGATCTCTAAAACGGCTCTTAACGATTTTGATGAAAATTTGCATACAGGGGTTATTTGACATCAGGAATTGAATGCGCTAGGTCTTATGTCTTCAAAAATGCGCATAAAATTTAAAATCTGAACTTCTTTTTATACCACCTTTTAAGTCACTAAGAAGGCGGATAGGTACAGCTTCTTTTTATACCTCCTTCAAAGTCACTAAATATTCAAATAGATATAATCCAGATGTTAAAAATACTGAACGATGCTTGTTCACCCAGGTACAAACAAGCCAAAGATTAGCGAGAGCCTTTAGAGAGTTTTCCAACTGCGAGCGAAGCGAAGCAGCCATCTAAGGCAGTAGGCCGAGGCGGGGTTGGGACGTGAAGCGTCCTGGGGCAGAGCCCCTAGTATAATAAATGCATAGTAATAATAAACTCATTCATTCATGATGATGGCTTGGTTTGATTATTAAATTTTTTTTATGAGAAACTACATTTTATTTTTTATATAATAAACTCTGCACATACATATTGTAAAAAATATTTAATTTTTAAATGTAATGAACGCAATAAAGTCTGAAGTTGAAGTCAAATAACTTTTTGCTTAACTATTAAAGTACAATAAAACAGAAAAAATACATAGTTAATATACAGTACGACCTAGCACATCTGGACCCTCCCATAACCGGATGCATCTCCAAACAAATTTTCGTATTTTGGTTGTGTGTGGCGGATGGGGTGAAAAAGTGAAAATTGCAGCTAGTATAATGTTTGCGCACTTGCCTATTCTATTCTTAGCGGACTGTGACCTTGAAACAATCAATGACTCTCTCCCCAAAAATGACACCTATTTTCAAAAACTGATTTAGCCTTTAGCGTTCCTTTATGGTATTGTAAGTAAACCTTAATTTATATTTTACCGTGCCAAACTGTAGGCCTACCGGTAATTTTTTTATAGCTAGTCTGTTTATAAGTACAGTACTGTACCTACATACTTTTGATACTTCATTACTGTAATTATTTAATTACTGTACTGTAATAATTAAAATTGCGTTTTTACAATGTAAAATGTTTTCTTTAATTTTTTACTTTTTATTACAAATAGTCTATGGTTGTGTACAGAACATCAATTTGTTAGCCTATATAGAACATTGTAGTACAGTAAATACAAGTCCAAATCGCTTGAAACATCTAAAAATAGTATTCAACAATAATCGCTTTCATTGTTTTGGGCTCTTTTACTATTTATAAATGACCTTGCTTATTTTTCCATATCCGGATCGGCCGGTCGCCACATTAGTCCGAATATGACAGGTTGTATTGTAATTCTGTTTACACAGTTGTAAGACAAACAACATTTCCATCAATTAATTGTACCCAGACCATGATTAATTGTATTGAACAACTAAACCAATGCACTAAACAACGACTAATGAATTGTTTGTAGTTTTAACAAAATCTGTTGGTTAGTCAGTATTATTTTTTACTGAAGTTGTATAGGGTAAAATTCATATTTTTAATTGGAGAGAAATATTTTGGTGCAATTATTTTTTGAAAGTGTGCTTTTCTTATTCTCTGGGCAAAAAAAGTATTTGGAAAGATGAATCTCAAAAGTGCTAATCTATATACATATATATATATATATAAAAGCAAAATATCACTGACTGACTCATCACAAGATCTACGAAACTATAAGCTTGAATAACTTGAAATTTGGAATAATCACGCCTTTCTCAACATAGACACCCACTAAGAACGGATTTTGCTAAATTTTGATTTTAAAGTTTAATAAATGGTACCAGAAATTGGCACATACTTTCTCACAAACATACGAGTATTTAAATTATTAAACAGATTCACTGTGACTTCATAATTGTAGGAGGGGTAGGAGAGGTGATATTAAAGTAGGAGATTAACTAATAAATATTATTATTATTATTAGCTAGAGAGAAAACTATTCGATCGATTTCGAACAAATTTGCACCAAACACGTCAATTAGGCCTGTATAGATGCACGAAAAAACATTTTGAAAAACAAGCCTCTTTTTAGCCAAAAAACCCCCCAAAATCAGTTATTATTATTATTATTAGCTAAATGAGAATTTTAGAAAGATGCAGTTTTTTGCATGTGGTAGGTCATTAAGGGCTACAAATAAATTTTATCAAAATCGTTAGAGCCTTTTTTTATAAAAAAAATAATAACAGATTTTTTGGGGGTTTTGGCAAAAAAGGAGGATGTTTTTCAAAACCTTTTTTCGTCCAACTATACAGACACCTAATTGACATGTTTGGTGCAAATTTGTTCGAAATCGATAGAATAGTTTTCTCTCTTAGCTTTGTATACATACAGACATTTTGTAAAAAACACTTTTTTTAACTCAGGGGGTCCCAAAACAGATATTTCCACAAAAATCTCAACATCGATTTTTTTGCGATCACTCTACTTTCTCTATACTATAGTATAGTGAGAAAGTAAAAATTCGAGGCTTCACTACCAACACTATACAACAGCTGATTGTATCAAAAGCCAAGCAAAACATGTTTGATTACGTTCATTACCACGAACTAACCAAATTTAGAATCATTTTATTATTATTCAGCGCTAACAATTTTTTTAAGATTA
>JAGFPH010000456.1:0-13776 GCA_018207615.1 Philaenus spumarius
ATATTTGTATAAACAAGAACTAGTTCTTTAGAGAACAGCTACAACAGACACAACAGCCTGGTATTACATGATCGCAGAGTCATACATCAGTGAACTCCGCGCGTAGCTACGTTTAATAATTTGCACAACTATTTTACTATGGCCAATACTGAAAATAATTTTTGTTTGATTTAACAAAGGCAAACTTAACTGAAGGCGAAATAGTAGTTTTTAAAGAGAGACGTAGGTAATCTCTTCTCAAATTGAGCTAGAATCGGAACAATCAATGTTAGATTTGGCGGATATCACTTGTACAAAGTGGAATGGCCACCTAATGATTTATTCCGATCCAAGTACGTTCAATACTACACTTCAAAAAATCACTGTAGATCCCAAGTAATCGTTGTCTTTGGTAGATATATGTAGATGATGACAAAACAAAACGAAACAAGGAAAATAAAATTACATATGATATCAAAGCGCAATAATCATTAGCTTTTTTATATTCAAATTATAATACGAGAATAATAACAAATGTTTAATAATTATTTGTATGCTCTTGATTGAGCTACTTATAACGTTATTGAAAACATATACTTAAACCAAAGTAGGCTTTTACTTAACTTACAGTTTTAACCGGATATGCATTAAAGTTAACACTTGGAGTTGTATAGTTATAAATAATAATATACGAATAGTGAAAAATTTTTGATTATTTTTATACTCTTAACCAAGCTACTTATAAATTTATTGAAAATGCATTTAGGACAAAGTATTTCTTAACTTACAGCTTTAAACGGGCATCCAGTAAAGTTAACTCCTGCGGCTGCAGAGTAGGAAATAACCATTTTCGGAAACATTCTGTATACTTCAGTGCAAACTTTGTATAGTCTGAAATTTACGAAATTTCTTTTCCAGGCTCCATCTTTAAGAACTAAAAGGTCCACGTTAACCTGGAAAAATAGTATGAAATGAATTTTTGTATGCAAGTTTTATTCTTACAGAAATCTTGTATGATCAACATTAGTTTAAGTGAGTGAAATTAAAACAAATTCAAATTAAATAAGATTTTTAAAATAATGAAACTAACCAAAATGTATTTCATATTAAAATAACTATTTACAACTTAATCAATTTGATTTGCGAAAATTAAGAAAGTTTACAATACGCTTCCAAGTTGAATCTATCGCAGACGTCGATCTATGCGTAATGATGCAAACCTACTTTATACTGTCTGTCCAAACGAGGAAAACTCCAACAAAATAATTTAAGGAGACTTGCCACGCCTATGTTACTCCATGTTAACTATATGCAAATTTTCTCAAGAGCAACATTATTAAGACTAAGGGCAATAATTTTTTATTTAATTTTTTGTATTACACTTTTTCCTAGTTCGCTACATGACATTTTTGTAATTTTAATTCTAAGTATTTTTTCTTTCATTTAAAATATAATTTGTAATTTATCGGTTAAAATTTTCATAAATTTTTTTTAGCAAAGTAAGTGGAATTTTTTTAAATTCTCGTGTAGACTATTTTTGCACTAGTAGACCATGGTATAAGACAGCACAAACATTTGACAATATCTTTTATTAGATGCTGAAAAAAGATACATTAAAGTCCAAAAAATATAACTTTCGGTAAACGGAGAAAGCTGAAAATATCCATGATTTCATGATTGTTTTTACAGGTTGTATACGACTAAAACACTTATGACAGTAGATTATTGATTTATAAACAATAACAGTAAATTTATCAGCAAGATATGAGCACTTGACTTCAACTGCTATGGTTTTAGTAATATGTTTAGCCTAAACATAGTCTTTATAGACATGCAAAGTCTACAGAGGGTACAGCCATCCAAAACCAAAATATTTCGTGAAAACCAGAGTGTATCGGTAAAAACAATAATGTTGTTCACCAAGTTCTAATTGAACTACATTTTTTTTAAATAAGACATTATTCAGCACATTCTAAAAAGTAATAATCAATATGCTAATAAAAAAAATGTTTAATTGTTTCCGTGGCAAGTCCCCTTAGATAAATAAATACCACAAAAATAAAACACCTCGAATTTTGTTAATATTTAACATAATATTCATTTAATATTTATTTAATATTCAATAATAATATTGATTGTTTTCATCTGGAAGGGTATAATTTGGCTTCAAATTTTTCCAGAACAATATATAAAGGTGGGGGAGTAGTTATCTTTGTAAAAAAAAATATAAATTTTGAGCCCTATATATTAGATCCAGAATTATGTGTAGAAAAAAATTTTGAAATCACTGGTGCTAAAATAAATTGTAGGGGTGATGTGGTGATTGTAATGGGTATTTATAGTGCTCCAAGTGGAGATTTGGATCTATTTTTTGATCATTTTGACTCTCTTTTACAAAAACTACATTTTAAAACTATTAAATATGTGATTTGTGGGGATTTTAACATTGACGTTCTTATTGATTCTGTGCCCACGGAGAGACTGAGGGATTTGTTGGCTACATATGATCTTGAATGGTGCATAGACTCTCCCACTAGAGTATTTGGGTCCTCTGCAACAGCAATAGATAATGTTATTTCAAATATTTCTAGTGAAAATTTATCGGTCAAAATTGTACAATCGGGGATTGCTGACCACTATGCACAGGTGATAGATATTTCTAATTATTCACCAATAATTAAAAAACAAAATTTTAAAGTAATTAGGGACTGTCAGCCTGGAAATATACATATTCTAAATTACCTATTAAAAAATGAAAATTGGGATTGTCTCAATGAGATTAATGATCTCAATGAAAAATTTGATTATTTTTATGATTCTTTTATATTTTTTCTTAACATTGCTTGTCCGTTGAAAAAAATAAGAGCAGGAGGGAATTCCAATAAAAAATCTAACTGGATTACTAAAGGAATTCTAGTCTCAAGGAATAAACTAAAATTTTACTATGAAATTTACAAAACCACTAATAGTGAACAATTTAAACAATTTTATAGAAAGTATAAATTAATTTATAGACGTGTAATTCTTGCAGCCAAAGCCTATGATGTGTCGAAATTGATTAATAGTGCAGATAATATTGGTAAAACTTCATGGGAAATTATAAATAACGTCTGCAAGAGTAAGAACGATACTGGCACAATTAATATAGACATTGATGGTGTTAGTCATACGGAGCCATCAACAGTGGCAAATTTATTTAATGATTTTTTCGTTAAAGACTTTGCTACCAAGCATGGATCTCTTGAATCGGCGACACATCAAAAGAGCAATATAAGGGATTCTATGTTTCTGTCACCTGTGTGTGGGAAGAATATTTCCATAGTGATCAGCAAATTGAAAAACAAGAAAGCGACAGACTTTGATGAAGTCTCGCCTTGGTTAATCAAAAAGTGTTCTGATGAACTAGTCAAACCTCTTTTGATTTTAATTAATTCGTCTTTTTCCGAAGGAAATTTCCCTTCTAAATTAAAATGTGCAAAAGTTATTCCTTTGTTTAAAAAGGGTGGAAAAATGATATAAATAATTACAGACCTATTTCTCTTCTACCAGTGTTCAGTAAGGTTTTTGAAAAGCTTTTTTTAATACAGCTGCTGAATTATCTAGAGGGGTTTAATGTCCTTTGTGGTTCTCAGTTTGGGTTTCGGAGAGGTAAATCAACAATAGACGCTACAGTTGATCTTTTAGACTTTGTATTGGAAAGTTTAGAAAAGAAAAGAAATGTCATGAGTATTTTTCTGGACCTCTCCAAAGCCTTTGATTGTGTGGATCATAAATTATTATTGGACAAGTGTGAAGCAATTGGTATTAGAGGAGTACCGATTATGTGGCTAAAATCATTTCTTTATAATAGAACACAACGAGTAAATGTTGCAGGGAGGCTGTCAAAACTAACACAGCTGAGATATGGGGTCCCCCAAGGATCAGTTCTCGGACCGGTGCTCTTTTTAATCTATATCAATGACTTATCATCAGCAGTGCATGCAGACAGCATAGTTCAATTTGCTGATGATACAACTTTGAGTTTCCAAGCAGAGTCAATTCAAAATTTAGAGCATAAGGCTTTTCTACAAGTCAATGCGGCCAGCCAATACTTTGCCAAAAATAATTTGACAATAAATTCTAATAAGACAAAGTACATGTTTTTTAATTTGAAACATAGTCCAAATCAGACACCAAGTGTTATGTTGGATGATAGTGTACTTGAAGAGGTTAATGGTGCAAAGTTTTTGGGCTTTTGTATTGATAATAAGTTGACTTGGGTTGATCACATTGCACATATTTGCGCAAAAATTAGTAAAGGAATATTTATACTTAGAAATTTGAAATTATACTGCAATCCTACTATTTTATTAACGGCTTACTATGGTCTTGTATATCCATATCTGAACTGTTGAATTCTTCTCTGGGGAGATTCGTCAGTTCGGAATATGCAAAGGGTTTTTGTCTTGCAGAAAAAAGCTATACGGCTTATGGCAGGTCTTAAAAAAGCTGAGTCATGTAGGGTTGCTTTTAAAGATCTTGGAGTTCTTACACTTCCGAGTATATATATATTTGAGGTGATACTCTACTTTAAATTTAAATGTGATCATATCCAAAATAAAGATATACACAGTTATAGTACCAGGCAAGCTAATAATTATCGTGCTAAACAGCACAGACTAAATCTATACAGCAAACTTCCTGCACAAGCTGGTGCTAGACTGATAAATAAGCTCCCACAGAGCATTAAAGATTTGCAGCATTTTTTACCCTTTAAAAACAGCCTTAGACAGCTACTTTTGTCTAGATCTTTCTACTCTGTGGAGGAGTTCAGCAACAGAGTGTAGCCGGCATTGAAATCATTGGATGTGTTCTCCAATTTTAAATTAAATGTTAGTTGTAGTTTATATGATTGTTTTAAATTATTTGTTATATGTTGTTTTTAATTGTTCAAAACGAGATTGGTATAAAATTGTTATATGTTGTAGTATTTAAATCAACTATTCTATTTAAATTATGAATATTATATTTTTAGTTTAATTTTGAATTTTATTGCTTGTTCCCCGCTTTAATAGATACGATTTCTTGTCTTTGTGTAATTGTGTTTTAAATTATTTGTTAACTTATATGTTTTTAATTGTTCGGGTGTATAAAATTTGTTTGGTATAAAATTGTTATATGTTGTAGTATTTATACTAATTATTCTATTTGAATTATGAATATATATTTTTGTCAATTATTGTAATATTTAAAAATGTTAATTTATATTGGACGTAGCCTATGCAAAAAAATGTCTTTTGGCTTTAATAAAAATGAAATGAAATGAAATAAATTAACAAAAAAATAACAGTAGATGCATACTATTGAAAGTAGATGCATATAATAAGTCAATCCAAAATTAGCAAATAAGGCAAATCTCTTTATTATTATATAATGTAAATGCATATAATGAGTAAAACACAACTTAACAAATCTTTTTTTTTATTATAGAAAGTGGTGCTTATAAAAATTAAAACACAAATTGGTAATTACAACAAATCTATTTATTAGTATAGAAAGTAGATGCATAGGCTATAATGAGTAAAACACAACTTTGCAAATAAAGCAAATCTCTTTTTTATTACAGAAAGTGGTGCTTATAAAAATTCAAACACAAATTTGTAATTACAACAAATTTATTTATTAGTGTAGAATATAGATGCACATAATTAGTAAAACACAACATTGCAAATAAAGCAAATATCTTTATCAGTACAGAAAAAAATGCAAATAATAAGTAAAACACAAATAAGCAAATAAAGCATATCTCTTTATAAGTATAGATAATATATGCATACAGTAAGTAAAACACAAATTTGCAAATAAACCAAATCTCTTTATGAGTATAAAAAGGAGATTCATATAATAATTAAAACACAAATTTGTAAATATAGCAAATGACTTTAATATTATAGACAATCGGTGCATGTAAAAAGTAAAAGACAAATTTGCAATTAAAGCAAAACTCTTTATTAGTATTGAAGTAGATGCACCTAACAAGTAAATTCAAAATTAGCAAATAAAGCAAATCTCTTTGTTATTATAGAATGTAGGTGCATATAATGAGTGAAACACAAATTTGCAAATAAAGCAAACCTCTTTATTAGTATAGAAAGTAGATGCATATAATAAGTAAAACACAAATTTGCAAATAAAACAAATCCCTTTATTAGTATAGAAAGTAGATGCATATAATAAGTAAAACACAAATTTGCTAATAAAGCAAATAATTTCTTTATTAGTATAGAAAGTAGATGAATATAATCAGTAACACACAAATTTGCAAATAAACCAAATCTCTTTATGAGTATAAAAAGTAGATTCATATAATAATTAAAACACAAATTTGCAAATATAGCAAATGTCTTTAATATTATAGACAATCGGTGCATGTAAAAAGTAAAAGACAAATTTGAAATCAAAGCAAAACTCTTTATTAGTATTGAAGTAGATACATCTAACAAGTAAATTAATAAACGGTATCAGTTAACTGACACAAACTTTCTCCCAACTTACTGTAGTCAAAATAATATTGTTTTCAATCATTTTATTTATTACTTTTTAGAACAAAACAAAAAAATTATATTCTACCTACGTCAATCGTATAAAAAAATTATTGACCTAGGCGGGATTCGATCGCGCGACCTTTGAATTACTGGCCGTGATCGCTACCATGGTGCTACCCCGTGCGGCCGCCGCCGCTATGCTAGATTGACAACATAAACTTGTTTATTTTTAAACATTTCCCCATAATTATAAAACGCCGAAGTTTTGATAAAAGCGGGTGGTGTCATTTTGTTTGGCATCTTAAGCACTATAAATACTGAAAATTTGATCAAAATCGTTAGAGCCGTTTTTGAGAAATTTGCATTTTTGTCGTTTTTTATGGGTTTTTAGGGGTAAATTACCCTTAGAAATTAAAAATTCAAAAAAATGAAAAAACGCCTGGAGATATTAGGGTTTAGTACCTACGTACCAAATTTCATGAAAATCGGACCAATAGTGTCCTCTCTGGTCGTGTATACATACTGACAGACTGACAGACAGACACCACTCTAAAAACACTTTTTTGGGTTCAGGGAGCACCAAAACAAAAAATTCCACTAAAAATATTTTTGGGTTCAGGGAGCACCAACACAGATAATTGCACTAAACCATTTTTTGGGGTTCTGGGAGCACCAAAACAGATAATTCAACTGAAAATTCAAATTCGAATATTTTTACGGCAACAATACTTTCTCCATATACTACGTATAGGGTGGAGAAAGTAAAAATTAGCAAACAAAGCAAATCTTTTTGTTATTATAGAATGTAGGTGCATATAATGAGTGAAACACAAATTTGTTAATAAAGCAAATCTCTTTATTATTATAGAAAGTCGGTGCGTGTAAAAAGTTGTCAACAAATTTGTAATTAAAGCAAACCTCTTTAATAGTATTGAAGTAGATGCATCTAACAAGTAAATTCAAAATTAGCAAATAAAGCAAATCTCTTTGTTTTTATAGAATGTAGATGCATATAATGAGTTAAACACAAATTTGCAAATAAAGCAAACCTCTTTATTAGTATAAAAAGTAGATGCATATAATAAGTAAAATAAAAATTTGCTAATAAAGCAAATCTCTTTATTATTGTAGATAATATATGCATATAGTAAGTAAAGCAAAAATGTGCAAATAAAGCAAATATCTTTTTTTTATTATAAAAGTGGTGCTTATAAAAATTAAAACACAAATTTTTTATTACAACAAATATATTTATTAGTATGGATAATAGATGCATATAATCAGTAAAACACAACTTTGGAAATAAAGCAAATCTCTTTATATTATAGAAAGTGGTGCCTATAAAAATTAAAACACAAATTTGTAATTAAAGCATCTCTTGATCAGCATAGAAAATTAATGCAAATAATAAGTACAACATAAATTAGCAAATCTCTTTATTATTATAGATAATATATGCATATAGTAAGTAAAGCCAAAATGTGCAAATTAAACTAATCCCTTTTTTACTATAGAAAGTGGTGATTATCAAAATTAAAATACAAATTTGTAATTAAAGCAAATCTCTCAATCATTATGGAAAATGAATGCAAATAATAAGTACAACATAAATTAGCAAATAAAACAAATCTCTTTATTAGTATAGATGGTATATGCATATAGTAAGTAAAGCAAAATTGTGCAAATTAAACTAATCTCTTTTTTACTATAGAAAGTGGTGCTTATCAAAATTAAAACTCAAATTTGTAATTACAGCAAATATATTTAAGTTATTAGTATGGAAAGTAGATGCCTATAATAAGTAAAACCAAAATTAGCAAATGAAGCAAATCGATTTATGAGTAGGTATAGAAAGTAGATGCATGTAATAATTCAAACAAAAATTTGAAAATTAAGCAAATCTTTTTATTAGTATAAACAATAAATGCAAATAATAAGTAAATATAAAGCAAATAACTTTATAAGTGTAGAAAGAAGATGCATATAGTAAGGAAAACACAAATTTGCAAATGAAGCAAATCTCTTTATTAGTATAGAAAGTAGTTGAAAATAATAAGTAAAACACAAATTTGGAAATAAAACGATTCTCTTTATTATTATAGAAAGTAGATGCATATAATAAGTAAAACACAAATTTGCTAATAAAGCAAATTTCTTTATTAGTATAGAAAGTAGATGAATATAATCAGTAACACACAAATTTGCAAATAAACCAAATCTCTTTATGAGTATAAAAAGTAGATTCATATAATAATTAAAACACAAATTTGCAAATATAGCAATTGTCTTTATTATTACAGACAATCGGTGCATGAAAAAAGTAAAAGACAAATTTGCAATTAAAGCAAAACTCTTTATTAGTATTGAAGTAGATGCATCTAACAAGTAAATTCAAAATTAGCAAATAATGCATATATCTTTGTTATTATAGAATGTAGGTGCATTTAATGAGTGAAACATAAATTTGCAAATAAAGCAAACCTCTTTGTTATTATAGATTGTAGATGCATTTAATAAGTAAAATACAAATTTGCTAATAAAGCAAATCTCTTTATTATTATAGATATATATGTATATAGTAAGTAAAGCAAAAATGTGCAAATTAAACTAATCTCTTTTTTAATATAGAAAGTGGTGCTTATCAAAAATAAAACTCAAATTTGTAATTACAGCAAATATATTTATTAGTATGGAAAGTAGATGCCTATAATAAGTAAAACCAAAATTAGCAAATGAAGCAAATTGATTTATGAGTAGGTATAGAAAGTAGATGCATGTAATAATTCAAACACAAATTTGCAAACTAAGCAAATCTCTTTATTAGTATGAAAAATAAATGCAAATAATAAGTAAATATACAGCAAATAACTTTATAATTATAGAAAGAAGATGCATATAGTAAGGAAAACACAAATTTTCAAATAAAGAAAATCTCTTTATTAGTATAGAAAATAAATTCAAATAATAAGTCAAACACGAATTTGCAAATTAAGCAAATCTCTTTATTAGTATAAAAAATAAATGCAAATAATAAGTAAATATAGAGCAATTAACTTTATAATTGTAGAAAGAAGATGCCTATAGTAAGGAAAACACAAATTTGCAAATGAAGCAAATCTCTTTATTAGTATAGAAACTAGATGCAAATAATAAGAAAAACACAAATTTTCAAATAAAAATATCTCTTTGTTAGTTTATTTTATAGTTATAGAAAGAAGATGCATATAGTAAGGAAAACGCATATTTGCAAGTAAAGAAAATCTCTTTATTAGTATAGAAAATAAATTCAAATAAGTAAAACACGAATTTGCAAATTAAGCAAATCTCTTTATTAGTGTAAAAAATAAAAGCAAATAATAAGTAAATATAGAGCAAATAACTTTATAATTGTAGAAAGAAGATGCCTATAGTAAGGAAAACACAAATTTGCAAATGAAGCAAATCTCTTTATTAGTATAGAAACTAGATGCAAATAAGAAGAAAAACTCTAATTTTCAAATACAAATATCTCGTTATTAGTTTAAAAAGTATATGCATATAATAAGTAAAATACAAATTTGTGTTAAATCAAATCTCTTTATTAGTATAGAAATTAGATGCACACAATAAGTAAAACGTAAATTTGCAAATACAGCAAATCTCTTTATTAGAATAGAAAGTATATGCATATATGCTACACAAATTTTGATGTTTTCTTTTTTGTTATTGCCTTATGGACTGGATATATATATCGTCTATATATACAGGGTGTTTCAGAACTCCCTACCAATATTTGAAGGCATTGTTTCTTGGTTAGAAACATATGTAAATATCATATTTAAATTGTCCGGAAGTCCTTAGTTACTCACGCAGCCGAAATTTTTGTTTTTTCACTTATTAATTTTTTTCTAAAAAATGGTTAAACATACGAAATTGAAACTTTGCACAAACATGTATGACAACTAGACAAAGTAAAAAAAAATTATGACAATTTTTCAAATTTATTAAACAAAATGGCGGCCATTTAAAATTTTGTTTCTTAAATAATTAAAGAACCGTTGATTTTACAAAAATTTTACAAGAATACCTTTTTTAAGGTAATTTAATTACAAATCGATTGAAACCTTATTTGCTTTTAAATTGGACGAATATTAACGGAGATATGGCAGCTTTAGTGATACGTGACCGCTGGAGGTTAGTTGCAGTGCATCCCAAGGCATGCGGCTAAAGTCTGCCACAACAATGCAACAGTCTCCGTCCGCTTTCAAAGTTATTTTTAAGCGATTTTAAATTATTTCAAACAATAATAAAATTATTAAATAACCCTCTTAGTCTTGGCATAAGTTTAGAATAACTGTAATTTATTTTACTTAAGTAGAGAAAAATTGGTAAAGATTTGTGAACAATATGCTTTTTATTTACATAAATACAAAAACTTCAATACATTCTGAATGAAAAATACAAAAGAAAATGGATACATTTAACAGAGGTTGGAAAACATAGCCAGACTTCAAATAAGTTGTTCGAAATGCCGTCCACCTACACGGTTACAGGCCCTGAAACGGGCTTCCATTGACTGGAAAATGTTTGCATTTTCTTCTTGAATGATGGCCCCACCCTCCACGATTCTACCCACCAACTCAATTTCATTTTCCACTGGAGTAGAGTAAACAAGTTCTTTCATACGCCCCCAAAAGTAAAAGTCCAGTGGCGTCAAGTCTGGAGATCTAGGTGGCCACGCTGTCGGACCTCCTCGCCCGATATAACACTCACCAAATATCACATCCAAGTACTCCCGCTCATTGTTCCCAAAATGAGCAGGGTCGCCGTCGTGTTGCAACCACATTCCCATTCTTTCTTGTAGCGGAACTTCCTCCATCAAGTCCGGAAGAATGTCTCTCAGAAACACCAGGTAGGTGGGAGAATTAAGCCGGTTTGGCAGAATGTATGGACCAATGACGTGGTAACCGAGAACACCTGCCCAGACATTAACTGAAAACCGATTTTGATTTCCTTTCTGAATAATTTCGTGAGGATTTTCTTCTACCCATACGTGACTATTTCTACTGTTGAATATGCCATCTCTAGTGAAGCTACTTTCATCTGTGAAAAGAACCTTTTCAAGGAAATCTGGTTCGTCTGCCATCTTGTGAAGGAACCAACGAGAGCAAGCAACACGACGAGGATAATCCCGAGGTTCAAGAGAGTAAACCTTTTCTAAATGAAACGGATGCAGCTTCTTCTCATCATTTAAAACACTCCAAACAGTGGCATTGCTCGTATTCATTTCATGATCAACCGCCCGAGTACTGGTTCGGGGATTTTCTTCAAATTTGATGAGAACATCTTCTTCAAATTCCACAGATCTAATGGACTTATCCCTACCTGTGTCTGATCTATTAATCTGAAAAGTTCCATTTTCCCGTAGCCGATTGTGGACTGCAGTAAAAGTCTTTATACATGGTAATCGTCTATGTGGAAATCGTTCAGCACACAATCTTCTTGTCTGAGATGAATTTAATAATGCAGTTCCATACATAAAATGCATGTCGCAGTACTCTTCATTAGTGTAGTCAGCCATTTGGTCTTCTTTAAGTAGTTTTTTCTAACCAATATCCACTTAAGAAACAGAAATAACAAAATATTTTCTTAAATAATTAATTAATAACACGTTTGCTTTTTAAATAAACAGTAAATTTAAACAGCTAATAAAAGTGAGTGTAAAAGTTAGAGGAACTGACTACATTGAATAAATAATAACATTTTCAGGCAACAATGAAATCAGCTGATTAGTTTGTAAACAAGTACGTTGCCTTTCACCACAGCTGATATAAAACGTTTGGGTGTTTTGTGTGAATTTTAAAGACAGTAAAAAGGAGTGCAATTTTTAAGCCATCCTAATGATAGATAATTGATAAAAAAGATACTTTTAGGGTTATGTAATAATTTTATTATTGTATGAATTAATCTAAAATCGCTTAAAAATAACTTTAAAAGCGGACGGAGACTGTTGCATTGTTGTGGCAGACTTTAGCCGCATGCCTTGGGATGCACTGCAACTAACCTCCAGCGGTCACGTATCACTAAAGCTGCCATATCTCAGTTAATATTCATCCAATTTTAAAAAATAAGGTTTCAATCGATTTGTAATTAAATTACCTTAAAAAAGGTATTCTTGTAAATTTTTTGTAAAATCAACGGTTCTTTAGTTATTTAAGAAACAAAATTTTAAATGGCCGCCATTTTGTTTTATGAATTTGAAAAATTGTCATAATTTTTGTTTTACTTTGTCTAGATGTCATAAATGTTTTTGAAAAGTTTCAATTTCGTATGTTTAACCATTTTTTAGAAAAAAATTAATAAGTGAAAAAACAAAAATGGCGGCTGTGTGAGTAACTATAAGGACTTCCGGACAATTTAAATATGATATTTAGATATGTTTCTAACCAAGAAACAATGCCCTAAAATATTGGTAGGGAGTTCTGAAACACCCTGTATAAAATTCAATGTATATCCGTCTGTTTGTCCATTATGCGTTACCAAACCGTTCATCCGATTGCTTTGAAATTTTGCATAGTAACACAGGTTAACCCTGGGAAGGTTTTAGGCCATTTACCGAAGTCCTAGGACATTAGGGCTACGCCCCAGTGGCCCTAAAAGTTTCAATGTTAATCTTATAGAAGGTCAATCTTAAGGAAGAAGAAGAAATATTTCTTTTGATTTTATCAGAAACAGCTGTTTGTATGAAAAGCTTAAAACAGCTGATTTTGATCAACAGCTGATTTTGATCAACAACTGATTTGGATCAAAAACTGAATATAATTTTAGGTTAGGTAAATCAAGCAATGAGCAGAATCCCATTATAATTTACATCGACCCTCAGGGATACGAATTACAGGCTTTCAAAGTTTCAAATTAAGCAATAGCGAAACATTGCCGGGTCAGCTAGTATGATTATATAATGAGAAAAAAAATTCGGTTTGACAATGTCTGAATAAAATAGGCAAAACGATCGTCACCGACATAAAGAGATATCGGCCTGCGAGCAGCATAACGAGGTATTTATATAATCATATAAAGCAAATAATTATCTTTATTAGTATAGAAGCTAGATGCTTATAATAAGTAAAACGTAAATTTACAATACTGCATATATCTCTTTATTATTAGCCTATATAAAGCACATGCATATCATGAGTAAAACACAAATTTGGGAATAAAGCAAATCTCTTTATTAATATAGAAAGTAGAACCAATAAGTAGAAAGTAGAACATAGAAAGTGGATATAATAAG